>BHFT01005320.1:0-33200 GCA_004320025.1 Laticauda laticaudata
AGGTGCCTGTAGGCCAGATAAGAAATAACGGATGGAAACTGAACAAGGAGATATTCAACCTGGAAATAAGGAGAAACTTTTTGAGAACAATCAACCAATGGAACACCCTCGGAAGTTTTGAGAGCACCATCACTTGAGACCAACAAGAAGAGATTGGACTGCCATTTGTCAGAAATGGTGTACGGTGTCCCGCTTGGGCAGGAGGTTGGGCTAGATGACCTATAAGGTCCCTTCCAACTCTGATTTTCTGTTGTCCCCAATTCAGGTCTGAGCCTGGTGCCAAAGCCAATGATAGATACCAGACATGAGGTGCAGGTTTTCTGATTGTACTCCAAGGAAAAGGGATCTTGGTCAAAATGCCAAGAGCCAAGAACAAAGGATTGAGTAAGTTTTATACATTTTCACTAAAGGAGATGGTGGGACAAAGTGTGATAATAAGAAATATCATCTAATAAACATTTTAGTAATAATTCTACAATTTATTCTATTGGTTTCTAGCTGTCCCTATTCCCAAGTCTTGGCTAATGAATGCCCTAGGAATTATCTAATACACATTTGATTTGCTGCAGGCCTAACTTTTAGCTGAGGTCTGCAAGTTGGCTAACTCGTGTCACTTTTATCAGCTTTCCAATTAGCCAGGATTTACACATGCATATCTCCTGTGAATGAGCATTCTTTGTTCTTGCCAGAAAGACTCCACAATTACAGGCTTCCTGATTTACTTTGTGCGCCATGACCTGGCTTTATTTTAACAGATGGCTCATCATATGTGTATGTGTGTGTGTGTATATGTGTGTGTGTGTGTGTGTGTATGAATATGTATGGGTATGCTCCAGGTGTATATATAAAATCCATCAGCAATCAATTACAAAAGGCAGCTTCACTTGTAAGAGTTCTGACCCAAACCTTGTTCCAAGGAAACAAACATGAAACAGAGGTAACAGGAAAACCTTTGAACAATTCTTTATGAATTTCGTTCCTTCATAGTTAAAAGGCTGCTTCAAATTAATTATCTCTGATAAGAACCAGCCTTGCCAAGGTGGTGCAAGGCTGCCAAGAACATTAGATGAAGTTACTAAGAAATATTTCAAACACAAAGAGTCTCTAAACATCAACCAAGATATTGTGAACATCCACAAAGTTTGAATGCAAAAACTTCTTTGCTTCCTGCAAAGAACTCCAGTTTCTCGGCTGGTTTTTATCTCTTGAGGGAGGGGCCATTACCTTGCAGCCTTGCAGCCTTACTCCCAAGTTGCCCGTCCTGCTGCAGCTGCTCTTTCCTTTGAGCAGCCCTGTGCACATGCACACTGGGCACAGGCTCCTCAAGGATCTCTTCATCACTGCTGTCAGCCTCCACAATCTCTGAAGGCAACATTGCACTCCCTGGTGGTCCTGGCCCCATCCCTGCATCACACGCAGGCCCCTCATCTGAGTCCTTGTTCTCCAAAAGCTCAGCTGTCTGCACCTGCTGCCAGAAAACCACAACACTGTAACAAGATCAAACATCGACCTCTGCCTATCCCAGGTCCTTGGGAAGGACATAATAGGTGAACAAAAATGTCAAATCCAGTCTGAAATCTATCTATCTATCTATCTATCTATCTATCTATCTATCTATCTATCTATCTATCTATCTATCTATCTTTCTTTCTTTCTTTCTTTCTTTCTTTCTATCTTTCTATCTGTCTATCCATCATCATCACCTTTGATTGGTACTTGGAGGAATGCTTCCCTAACACAATGATAATATGTTATTTTACCATAATGTCCACATTTTATATTTGATAAATACTTGTTCTCAAATATTTTCAACTGAGGTGCATTGCATGAATCCTGAATCTAGTATTTTGAGAACCAGAGTAAACTTTTTTCTTGATAGGAAAAGGGACAAACCAAAAGTTCTTCCCACCCAAAACAAAGTCACATGGTAAGTCACATGGTTTGTTTGGGATTCATCCTTTTTAGTGCACATCACACCTCCCAGAACCAATTAAAAGGAGAGTACCAAGGTACCAATCTAATCGAAACACCTCCATCCACATGTCTGTGGCTGATTTATATACCAGGAGGCTGATTTATATGTTTACATGTATATGTTTACATGTACTTTTTGCCAAATCCATGCTTGTTCTTCTATGGGCTGAGGTTTTTACTTTTTCTTTGGTTACTTTCCCACATTACCCTGGTGGAAACTAGGCTGAGTATCTTCTAATTTCCAACATCTTTCCAAAATTCCTTTTGTAAACTTGGCACCACATTATCTATTTTTCAAATCTCAAACACTGATTTCAATATGAGAGGTGCAGCATTTGATTTTTTCAAATCTAGCAATTGGTTACTATTGGCACCTGATATTTTGTTATGTGTAGTTTCCCAAGATATCTTTGAATATCTTCTCTTGTTATCTGTAATCTGTTTAGTTATTCCAATTCCCTCCCTAAAACTGTCAGTAATGTCTCAGATATCTGTCCTTGAAGTTCTGTAACAAAGAGAGAGGGGGAAAAAATCATTCACTCATTTGTATTTTCTGCAATATTCATATGTTGCTGTCAGGAGTGGGAATGAACATAGCCACTCTATTTGAGTTTAGCTGCAGTCTTCTGTTATTACAAGGAAGTGTCTTTGATGTCTTTTACCATCCCAAGTTCATGTACTTCTCTTTAATTATATGACCGATAGCATGCCTGCAGATGTAATTTATGTTTGCTGACAGATATTTCTGGCCATAAGGATTCCTGAAGGAATCTAGATATCCAGCGTTTTTAAATGTGTTAGATTTCATATCCTCTTTAATATAATCAATATCAACTCCTTCATACATTTTATAGCAAGAAAAGAATGTATCCCACTAATTCTAAAAATTTGTGATTTACCAATAAATCTATATTCTTGTTTAGAACAAAGTCCTTTAGCTTTCCTATATGTCATGCCTTGGTTAACATGCCATTCAACCCATTTACAATGTAGGTAATTCCTAAGAATTCTGAGTTTAAATCTAAGGTAATCACTTTTTCATTTGAATCAGCTTTATCTTTGAAGTTCCATTTCATTAAACATTGCTGGACTAAAAGGTAAGCTCCCCATTATATTCTAGTATATATGATAAGTGACCCAACATTATTCTTATCAAGAAAAGGAATTATAACTCTTTCCACATCCCTGAATTTAACAAGTGTAAGTGATTGAGACCTTATGTGGTAACTTGCAGTACAGGTAGTCTTCAATGTACAACCATTCATTTAATGGCTGTTTGAAGTTATATTTGCAGTCAAAAAAAGTGACTTATGATTGATTTTCATACTTCTGTGAAATGATGGTTGCAACATTCCAATGGTCACATGATCAAAATTTGAGCATTTGGCAGTTGGCATGTATTTATGATAGTTGCACTGTTCTGGGTCATTTAATGACAATTTGTAATCTTCCCATTCAGTTTCCAACAAGCAATTTCAATGGAGGAAGCCAGCTTTGCCTAATGACTGAATAATTCACTTAAAATGTCTGTGGAAATTCTCAGCCATCCAGGTCATGGTTGCTGAATAAGGAAGTTGTTAATTTTGCCCCATTTTATGAACTTTTTGGGGAGCCAGAGTTCTTAAGGAAATCATTGCAATTTTTAAATAAGTTGCCCCAAAGGTGTTTTTTCAAGAGGCAACTGGACTTTCTGGTTTTTCTTTGAAGACATTTTGCTTATCATCCAAGAAGCTTCTTCAGCTTCCCACCATCCAGTCAGAGCTGAAGAAGCTTCTTGAATGAGAAGCAAAAAAAGTTCATAAAATGACGCAAAATTCATTTAACAACTGCCTTATTCAGCAATGGAAATTTTGGGCTCAGTTGTCATTGCTTTCACTTGTACAGATCTTTGTTGGTGCACAATTAAAAAAAATCACAGGTATGAAAACAGGAACAATGATAACATGATGCATAAGTGTAGAAACAACAAAGCATGCATTGTGGTTCCTAAGGCTTATTTCAGTAATATGTACAAAGTGAACAAACCTTTTATCATCATGTCAGAATTGTACATCATTTTCATTTTGTTCGAAGGAATAGATTTGCAACACAGGAAATGAATTTTATCATCTTAATTATTATTCCTGACCATCTATCTTCTACAGCGGAACTATTATTCTATAGCCCCAAAGGAAATGTTCTTCTAAATTGTGAAAATTTACAAATCCACCATACAGTTAATCCGAGCTGTTGTGTAGTCTACTGTGAGGAACAAACCAAGGTTTATTATTAATTGGAAGTTAATGCAACATAAAATCAATCTGATTGCCAGATTGTTGAAAAGCTCTAACAGTGGCACATTAAGGGAGGAGAGGCTTACACCCAAGAATGAATTCACTTATTTTCTATTTATTCTTTTTTTTTTTTGCCCTTAGCAGATAAATGACACTTAAATTAAAATGATAGTGTGAAGTGCATAGTGATTTTGAATGTAACGATTAAAACCAAAATTGTACCTGACAATTAACAATGGGTAAAAGTGATGGATTTTAGTTTGCATATATTTGACACCAAGAAAAAAAGAAAGAGAGATTTCTTGATTACTGCAGCATGAAAAGGTGACATTTCAGCTTCGGGAATAAAAAGCAAGTCTATTAACTGCAGCTTCCTGTTTTTAATTTAAAATAACTTGGATTTACCAGATACAATAAGCTGATTGACTTTCCTGTCAAAGACCTGAAAGGCGACCACTGGTGGCTGTTTTCCTGAAGCCCAATTTTCTAGAATTCATTTTGAGTGAATAGTATCTGTTATGCCATGAACCACTTTTGCCAACTTAAACAAAGCTAATTCAGTTTGCCTTTCCAATCTTTTGGGAGTTTCACAACCTTATTCTCAGACTTAGCTACATAATAATAGGAGAAAGGAACCTCTTTAAATGGTATCTGTAAATCAATATTTATCTAGAAAACAATGAGGCAGTTGACTTACTAGCCTTAAGGCAAGTTGTCTTACTTATTTACGTATTCTTGTGCAGTAACATAAGTGACATTGGATTCTACTATCTAACTATCAAGTGGTATTTTTCATGTATAGAGTATTTTTACATTCCACACTTATTACTTACGAGAGGAAGGAAGGAAAATTGTGTTGCAACATTACAGAGCTGAACAATTGTTTTCACTTCTGCTGATTCACCAAGACTTTTCTAACTTTTACAGAAATGTGAGTTTGATATCATTTCATTGCTTTACATCAGAATCTGTCATCTTGCAATCATGGCTTATTGCCACAAAGGACACAATGATATAGACACAAAAAATACTGAATTATATTATTAGGCTTCATCACAGAATCAGTAAGATGTTCAGAATGGATTTGGCATTTCAGTCTTACCCAAGACCTGGGATAGGGATTTTTTTTTAATTAGGTGGTATTAAAGGTATTATTGCATGATGTAAGGTGTTGCAAGTAAACTATCCCTTTGCAATTGATTGATGATGATTTTGTCAATGCTCATGGAGTTCAAATGGTGCTCCACATGTTTTGGGCGCCTATTACTATTGGTACTATATACTTCATTGTGCCACAATAATTCTACTTCTGTTTGTAGGACATTGCATTTTGTAATTTCCTCCAGTTATTTCTCTTTTATTCTGTTGCCTTTAGGTGTTGCCACATCTACTATCCAGACTTTTTAGATTTTCTTATCAACAATTGTTAAGTGTGGGGCATTATGTGGCAGGTGCTTGTGTGTTTGAATTTTAAGCACTTTAGCTTCTTCATAGTCTATTACTTTGTCTATTCTGTGGTCCCACCAGTTCTTGCTTGCAGGCAAGTTGCATTTACTGCAGATATTCCATTGTACAACTATTGTGACTTTGTCATACCATTGTTTGTAGCCCATCTGTGCAATCTTCTTGCAGCAGTTTACTAGATGATCTGTTGTTTCTTCAGCTTCTTTGCATAAATAGAGTTTGCTCTATTATTATTTCTATTCTTGTATTCTATTCATTCCATTATTTATTGGTTCTTTCCACAGGATTCTATAACACAAAAGATTTCCTTGAGATGGGTTTCAGTATGGACATATTGTAAGACCATGTAGTGTCAAATCTGTACAAAAGCAGATCCTTTTGTTTCATAAACCAAAAGGACTAGCTCACCTGTATCAGTAATTATGACCACTGGCTGGGCCTGCCCATTCACCCCGGTGCTATCTCATCCTATATAACTGGCTTATGTGTGCTCAGTTTTCAGTGAACCAGTTCTTCCAGTGTGTGCAGGCAACCTCTATCATAAACATTAACTTTTTGTCAAAAGCAATGTCACATTTTAAGTGGCTGTCATACAATGAGGGGGAAGGGTAATGTACATATTATGATAATTTACTTGGAAGCAAAAATGCCAGCATGTCATAACCCCACCCACAAATGAGTTTTGATTGATTCTCTTTAAAAACTATTAAAAGCACCAACTATGTATGACGCTTTCCTTTTCTTGTTGTTTTTGCTGTTAGTAAAAGCTATCCTTCTGAAGATAACCTAAAGGACCCTTATTCTTTTTTTAGCACTGTTTTGGTGAAGGAAATGAATTCACACATTACTCGACAGAATGTCCCATTTGGCAAAGCACTTGCTGGGAAAAGGTTATTTGTAATGACCAAATTCATTACTGTTTGGAATCTCACAAAAGTCACAAGAAAAAGTATGGAGGTGTTGCACTTACTTTAAATAAAATTCTATATTTTAGAAATAACTGTGCTTTACTTTCATTTCATAGAAATATCAAAGCTGCTTGCAGTATAATTTACTTTTTGAGCTCCTGACATTTATTCAGCTGACTGTCTTTGGAGAACAATCTCTTGATTTAGCAAAGAAGCTCAAAAGGTACAAAACCTATCAGATGCAAATTGCAAGCCAAAAGACTCCAAAGTCCACCAATCCCATGTGTATTCACTTTGTAAAAAAAAAATTCTGGTTCATCTACTCTCTCCAATACCTAAATAAATGCATCCAGAAAGACATGGGATTTCATTTTAAAAAGATAGTCACACACAGGAAATTAAATGGTTTTTCGCTGAATGGAATCTATTGAGAATCTATTTACTCTTCACCTTTATTGTTGAGTATTCTGTTTTTTTAATCACTTAGATTTAATTCGTCATCCACTCATGCTGCTACCATCATAACCAAGGAAAATGTATTTAGGAAAAAAACATCAACAATCAATCAACAATAGTATCACAAATGCAGGCTGGAAGAATGACTATTTTTCTTATTCTATTTTAGTAATCCATAGAATGAACATTTAATTGAGCACCTTGGCAAAAAGCCAACATTTCCAATCAAGGAATAGAGGAGACCATTTGACATTTATCTACCAGTGAATATTTTGATGGGGCCATAAGGCAAAGTGCCAATTTTCTACCTATCTTTCCAATTAGTTAAATACAGGTGTCTTGAACTTCTCTGTTTTGCATATCAGCCTGACAGAGGAACACCATTAAGATGATATACTTTACAGAAGATGTTTGTTTGTTTGTTTTCTCCATAATACTGGGATTTTTAAAATCTGTATTCCTTTTCTTTTCAGTTCCAATTTATCTCACTCTACAAACAAACATCTTTAAAAAAATAAAAGATTAAAACAGCATCACCATTAAAAGTGCTAATTTTCCATAGTGGCACATTTACATATTTTATGAGAAAGTTATCTGTAAAAATAACTTAACTTGTTTATTTGTTCCTTACTCTCTCTAGTTCTACATTTGTTTACATTCTTTATTCAACCTGTCCAAGATCACATTTATTATTTTATTTATTTATTGCTTCAGCTTATAGCTGCTGTTTTCTAATACTTTGAGTTGCTTACATTAATTACATTGGAAAATCCTAACCATAAGAAGGCTCTGATGTGTTGCAATTCAGGCAGAAAAATCTTCTACCTTCACAAAATGCCTCTCTGAAGACCAAAAAACTCTTTAAAAACATGATGTTGAATGGTGGCTCATCTGAGGGGCCTTGGTGCTTTTTGAGCACTGACAATGTTACCCAGTTTGGGTAGTGAAATGTCTCGAAGAAATTAACCAAGTTCATAGGACCAAGGACCCCTCAGGTCAAACCAGAGCTACAATTATTCTCCTTTATCAGTGACTAATCTATCTTTGATAGACTGTTCCAAAAGCAGAGACAAGGGAACATCAAACAGAAAGTTAAAGCACTGAATGCCTTTCAACTTTCAACCTTTCAACTTTCCCTCTTCAGCAAACCCTTTTTACTGGATATTACAAGACAAGCAGATTCAACTCTGAGAAGACTGTTTCATAGATATTTGGTGTTTACATCATGCAAGGCATTAAAACTAATTAGCAGCACATGAGTAATGAGTAGCATGTACAAACTGACTAGCAGATAGCGTATACCTGATGCTGGCTTGGTGAATGTTCTCCTACATCCCCCCAGGTGGTCAGTGTATCTAAAAATAGAGATATACGCTGGATATATACTGTAAAAATAGAAAAAGCTGAATCAGGGGAGAAGGGTTGTGTGTAAGTCATATAAACCTTATATCTAGAGAATGGTAAAATATAAAATCTGCACCTCTCTGCTCGAAGAGATTAAGAAAAGTTAAACTGTATATAGCATTCTGACAGATTCGATGGTATAGTTAAAATTTTAATGTAAAAAAATTGCATACTAAAAAAGGAGTAGTAGAAATGTCTTGTCAAATTCTCAGACAAAATGTGCCTGAAAATAATCCATAATCCTTTGTATATATGGTGACTAAATTTGCTTGGAAAAAATAAAGAACAACCCCCCAAAAGGACATATCTGAAAGACGTTCCTACAGATGAAAAAAAAAGCGGCATTATATTTATAATTTTGCTTCATAAGAGGAAAACATCTTTACAAAAATCTGTTCATGATGCGGAAAAAATGTAGAATAAGAGGAATGCTGTGCTGTTCAGATCAGTGGTGGGATTCAAATTTTTTTACTACGGGTTCTGTAGGCATTTCTTGGTAGGCGTGGCAGGGGAAAGTTACTGTAAAATCCCCAGTAAGAGGTGATATTTGCTAATTCTCCGAACTACTCAAAATTTCTGCTACCAGTTCTCCAGAACTGGTCAGAACTTGCTGAATTTCACCTCTGGTTCAGATTACCAAAATTTTGATGTGATTTGTATGCATGATATTGGAGGTTGCATGTCTTTCTCTTCTATTTTGCTCATGACACCAAAACTTCTTGAAATTTCTGTTATTATGGCTCCTCTGCTTGGTTCTATTGTTTCCTCTAACTTGCCTGCAATGATCTTTTCTGCATCTGCTCCACCCATTTCATCAACTGTACACATCTTTACAGCACGAGAGATAGAAAATTGAATTTCCTTATTCCACATCTAGGTGAAGAGATGCTTTACAGTTGTTTAACAATGTTTAATGAAGTGCTTTGCTTACTGTCTTACATAGCAGCTTTATGCATATTAATTTAGAAGTAAGTCTCTCTGAGATAAGAGGGATTACACTGTATAAATGTGCATAGAATTTCAACCTTTACCGATACCTATTTTGACACTCTCTCAGATTATATGGTTAGAAATAACATTTGCTTCTTTCTAGAGCAAATTAATCTACGCATAGTTTGAGACTATTTAAAGATAAAAAAATGCAATCCTTATTGTTTGATTAAAAAATCAATGTAAAGACTAGAAATGTAGATATTGAGAATACTGCTTAATTGCAGCTTAGAACTATTTTTAACAGAAAGATAGAATGGTCAAGATCCAACAAAATGTATATGATACGTAGTAACCATCATCAGACTGTAATAATCTATTTTCTCTCTTGACTTCTATCATTTGTTCTATCAAGCCTAAAATATGTTTTATTCATAGCCAATAAGTCAAAGCATTTTAAGTATAAACATACTATCACTTGTATGGTTCTTATATGCTTCTAAGTGACAGAATAGAATTGATCACACACACACTGGAAGATATTAACCTATGAGTCAGTTAGGTGAAATGGGCCATATAGAAATGTGATGAATAAATAAATAAAAAAACCTGATGCAACAAGATAAAAAAGGAAAAAATGTGATGAAATTGATAAAGAGTAAAATATGTGACAATTGAATCCAATAAATTGGTCAAAAAATAGTTTTTCATCACTTGTCAAGTTATAATTATCAAAGTAAAAATAAAGATTAAAATAACATTCATCTTGTCTGTCTATCATATCTATGTATCCATCCATCATCGGTCTGTGTGTCTGTGTGTCTGTCTGTCTATCTATCCATCCATCCATCCATCCATCCATCCATCCATCCATCCATCCATCCTTCCATCCATCCATCCATCCATCCATCCATCCATCCATCTATCTATCTATCTATCTATCTATATCTATCTATCTATCTATCATCACTAGCAAAAAAGCAAAACTTCTGTTGACTGTTGTTTTCCAAGACAAGAAAAAAAGATAAAGAGAAAAATTAGAAAAATGGAAATTTCAAAGGAAATTTCGTTCATTGTATTGCGTGCAAATTACCCCAAATATTATTTCATTGTCCTGCTGTCAATAAAAACAAACTCAGGTTAATGCAAAAGAAAAGGAATAAAAGGAAAAGAATCTCATGGTGTTTCTAATAGTAACGTCTATCTCCAAAAAATTATTGAAGGCCTTTTCCTGCCTTGGAAAAAAAAAGTTTACTGAAATAATTACCTCATCCTACAGATAGGATAAAGAATTTCATTAGGCCATTTTGACACTTTTTTTTTTTTTGTTTAAAACAGAGACTTATCTATTTCTCAAATGGATATGGCCACTCATTTCACAAGAAGTGACTCTGGGCAGCATACAATATAAAACAACAAATACATAAATTATTATAACAACAAATACATAAATAATCACAATAAAAATATAAAGCAATATACATTAAAAGTTAAAATGTTATAATGTAAACATATATAAACCACAAGGCAGGGAGAAAATAAATACATTAACCACAATAGTGGGGACATCTTAGAATATTACTGATTCCTTTGGGGACTCCAAAGCCTGATGATGTATCTGGCCTTTGAGGAGCTCTAGAATTTTAGTCTACTGAACAATCTTCTGTAGTAGCAGTTTGGTCAGATCTATAAATTAATAGGAAAGAGTGACTGTTTCCTGATGCCATCTTCCACCATCACAAATGATTAGAGATAACCATTTTATACATTTTATATTTGAGTACCAATTTTATATTTGATTGCCACTAAGTACAACTACATTGGCTACCAGAAATTATTATTTCCCATCCCTGTTTCTCTGAGAATAAGAACTAAATTAATCCAGGAAATACAAGAACAGTTTGGGGATAGACTTATCAGTCCTAGTTTGATAATAGAATACAAAAACACCAACAAAAATCAAAGTGAACTCAGTTTGAGTAGAATAGAAGATTTAAAAACTGGGACTATGTTAAAGATCCCCATAGATATATTTTTCCACAGTCATTTTTCTTAGTCTTGGCAGCTTCCAGGTTTATGGTCTTCAAGTACTAAGAATCTCAAAAATAGTCATACTAGCTGCTAAATTTTAAATGATATCTACATGTCTGAAAACTACCATTTCAGAAACTTTCATCTAGAAAATCAAACAAGTGACAACATTACTTAAGCTACCCTAATTAAGTGAACAATACAGCATAGTACAGTTTTGCCTAATGCTTTGGGAGCATGTGTTAAAGAAAGTTTTTAGAATTCTTTATTCTTTGCTTGTTTAAGTGCTCACATTAATGTAAAGTCAGTCTGTTTAATAAATTCACACTAGTGAGATATCACTATGCAACTAAAAACTCTAAATTCAGCTTCCCACTTCATGGAAGCTAAGATTACATTTTAAGCTGAGGAATGAACTGTTCTTTATAGCCTGCTTGAGATGACCTATTCACTAATCAGATATACAGTAGTTTCAGATTTACTAGATTTTCACCATTCACTATAAATGCAGGTTGGAAGGAGAGGAAACCAAAGATAATAAATGTGAAATAATTTAAAACAAAATATTATATTATATGGTGCTGGTATATATGTAGTAGAAGAGTTGGATTCAGATGTATCCTAAATTGAATTGAACTGATTCAGAAGATAAATAGGCTGAAGAATCCCAGAAAGAGAAATTATCCCTCCATTTTGATAAATCTTTATTTTCAAGGCAAAACAGATGATAATCTAACCAAGGAACTTGCCATTTTGCTTTTAATGGTAAACAGGAGAACTCATATCCAGGATTCTAAAAATCATTGGCGATTCAAAACTGGGGGAGGGGGGGAAATCACAGATAATTTTTTGGCAATTTTTTAAAACAATCTTTTCTGTTTTATAAGTGTCAACTTTGGAAGCCATATTTTACTTAGAAGCTTTCAAGCTGCCACATTTTAGTACCTGGGAATTTGGGAGGGGGGATTGCACAGAGTAGTAGAAGATTAGACTCAACAACATTGTTCCCATAAAGTCAAGGAAAAGTGACCCTGCACCTGGGAAGGAGTGTCTGGAGGAATGTCTCCAGTTGTGACGATGGTTGATTGGGCCATGTGATGTACTGATGGGTGCAGGGTATGGGTTTGTCAATTTCAGTTGGGAAGGGAAAACCCAGAACTCTCAGATTCAGGTTTTCCCAGAATGACTTACTTTTGCCAGTATGACTTATTTAATAAATTATGACTTGGATGAACTTTGTTTCTGAGTGCTGAAAGAAATGGGGTGCTTCATTGGAACTCTGGCATTATGGCAAACTCCAAACTGATTAGAAAGGAAACAAAGGCATGAAGGTGTGACAGTATGAGCTTCAATTCTATATACGTTGTTTTACAACATAAATCCTGGTGCTCACCAATCAACCCAATTCCCATAATTCATAGTTGGTATGGCTGAAGGAATTCTGGAAGTGGCAATCCTAAAATATGTCAAGAAGACTGCATTAGGAAATGGAGCCTTACAAGATGAACTGGAACAACTTCAAATGGAGTAGAATGCCATGTAATAAATTACAGATAGAGGGTATTAGTTTTAAAGCAAACACTGTGGGAAACCTAGAGCTACTTTGAAGCTCTGTTAAGCTTTATTTTAATTTTAAGGAAAGTAATTAAGTGCCACATGGATTATGTTTTGTTGGGGGGTTTTCTTTAAGGTTTTTCCCTAATTTAAATTTATAAAATGCAGACACTCTTCTAAATATTTTAACAGTTTACTTGAATGCTGGGCAATGTACTTTCTTTATATTTCTTCTTTCTTGATAATTAATACAACTTTCACTCTAAATGATGTACAGCATTAGCAGCAGGTCAGTCGTGAAACAGGTGTGCCTGTCTGTTGCTAAGAAACAATAATGTTGGATATTCTCACTCCTAGTCGAAACAGCTACATTTTTATTAAAAAAAAAACACAACAGAATTGCATTATTCTAAATGTCCCACTGAGTGAACCGTTGGTCATTCAACTTGACTTTGTTGGAGAGGTGAACTCAGAATAAAATATTCTTGTTGAAAACCAGATATAATTTTTCATAATTTTAATGACTGACAAAAAATGACATTTGATTCTATTAGTGTGACAATGAAATTGATTCATCAAAATATTCTGTGCATTGATTGCTTAGCTATTGTCAAAACGAATACATGGATGGAATTAAAATATTAAGTTTACACATGGCAAAAGGGATAAAAATAAATTTACCTCAAATTTCTGAGTGGATCAGATTTCATCAAAATACGTTCTGCTCCATAGTTTTACAAGTATAGCTTTTGATATGTTCTTTTGATCTGTGATAACATTATGAGAAACATAAATGGTTTATTTATTTGCTAAATTTATATGCCTCTCACTGATAAGAAAAGTCTGGTTGCCTTGAACAGAAAGTTTGTAATATTTTTTTTTTTAACAATGTTCTCACATCAACAAAGCTGTGGTGGAAATTAATGGGTTTAGCATAAAGAACAACACAGGATGATGAATCTACACTAAATGAGAAAAGTGGAGTCAGCTAAGTTCTGGTATTGCTCTGGTCCAATAAATAGCACATATAGATTCAATATATCTATTAAAGATACAACAAGAACACATAAAATTGAACTGAAAATAAATTATGGAAAAATAAAACATTTTCATTTTGGTGATCTTCATCAGATGAACAATGAAAATATTTTAACAAGTATTGTTTGGAAATTTATAATTATATACTTTTTAGAGTGCTGTGACTGAAATGGATCCATATATTTTATTGGTACTCTTTAAAATCAGGAAGCCAAGCACTTGGATAGAACTTTGCTTTATTAATACAGAGGGTAAAAGGAATTAGATTCATATTGAACTGTACACGTGTCAGTGTGATATTAGAAGGAAGGTGGGAGCTGATAGTTGACAATGAGTCATAATAGAAGTAGTCAAATTGATACATAGGATTTTAGAGAAATTTATTTTATTTTATTTTATTTATTTTGTTTTTCAAGCATGTATGAAAAAACAAGTATAAGTATGAACATAACATATATACATATAAGCATAAACAGATATAAGTGTTTACATAATAAACAAATATGAATAAATGGATAAATGGGAAAAGTAAGATCGGCATCGTAGGCACACTGGTGCGTTTATGCACACCTCCTTACAGACCTTTTAGGCATGGAGTGAGGTCCATGGTAGACAGTTTAAGGTTAAAGTTTTGGGGGTTTGAGGATGTAACAACAGAGTCAGACAGAGAGTTCCAGGCATTGACCACTTTGTTGCTGAAATTGTATTTTCTACAATCGAGTTTGGAATGGTTTACTTGAGTTTGTATCTATTGTTTGGCCGTGTATTATTGTGGTTGAAAATATCTGGAAGTGATCATCCCATCTCTGCAGAAACTTGCTATGCTGGGGAAAACACTTATAAATACTCCTCAATATGACATGATAGCTGAACTATAGAAGCTTGGGACAAAATGATGGCTTCTTCTTTTTTTTTTTACATGTTTTCTTTCTACTCTTCTAGCCACTTCTCAAATCCTTCACCTCTGCCATTCTTCAGGATATAATTGGTATCATACATTTTATATTGCAGGGCACACAAGGTCTTAATTAACTTTCTGTGGTGAACAAAAGGGCAAATGAAGGAATGAACCTTTACAATAAAATCTTACTTTGCTCATTGCAGTCCTTTACTTTACATTATTAGACCAAATAACCAAGAAGTGATCCTCAGAGATAAACACAATACTATTTTATGAAAAGTGCTTCATACAGCAAGAACATTGAATTTTATTCTATTTCCCCCAGAACAGCTTTTTCATTTTCCTTTTCCAGAAAATGTTTTTAATGTTTAGGGTGTACTGAGTGAGCATAATCCTCAATCAACTGAAGGGATATTCCTTGGCATTGTACAACATTACTACTCCATTTATTGACATTCCTATCTAGGTTAGTTTTTCTATTAAAGGCATAGAAATCAGGCTTTTTGATCATCATTACCACGTATGGCGCGTATATTTCTTGAGGCCACAGCCAATGGGAATATGAAATGTGTTACCATTTCCAATTGTTGCTCCTTGGGGGTAAAAGAAATGTATACACTTTTCTTATATTTAAAAGCATGCTTATCAATAGACAAATACAAAAAGCATGAGACATCCACAATTAAATGAGTGTTTGGTTTAGCCTGTGATGACCTTTGAGGAATGAACTTGTGTAGCATCATCTGTGGTTTTAAAGTAATAATAGGTTAAACTGGACAACTGCAGAGTTTTATGCCATGTTCTTACTGTAAGTGAGAATACTATTCTGCAGATCTGATTTATAGGATACAACAGGAAATACTGTGAAGCTGAAGTTCAGGCATTTCACACCACATCAGAGCTTGGACTACTTATTGCTGAGTAGATATGCACATTAGCATCCAATACTTGTTATATTACAATTCCTTCCTCATACGTCTTTTTTTTTTTTTTACTCCATTTATACAGTGAAACATTAACTAGGAATCAAAATCCGACCAATTTTTTTTAAAATGGTATTTCTGCTCTGGGTGATGCTTTTATATATATGCAGGCAGGCATTTTTTTTTAGCTATTAGATTATATTCCCTTCAGTTTACACACAATATTAGTCTTTTTTACTTCAGTCTTCAGCATTGTCTGCCATTAGATTATTCTGGAATGGAATATCCCTATTTCTTTCCTATATTTGTACAAAATTACAATAACCCCAAAGTTACCATTAGCTAGAAGTCCAGAGGAATGAAAGTGAGGATCTTACTAACTTTGGGTTTACTTCCAACAATGGCCAAATGGCTAATACTGATTCTAATACCAGACAAATAAGATAAACAATTCAATTCCAAACAATAAGAATTTTAACATAGATTTTATAACATCTAGTAATTCTTTATTGCAAGCATTCAGTAAAATAACAATGCAGTTTCTATAAATTTAAAAAAAACATGATGTATCTGCATTAGACAGATCTTTAAAAAGTCACAGTCACTCATAAGGAGATAATGGTCCCCAGGTTCAGCTCTCTCCCTCCCCCCTTCTCTCTGTCTGTCTGTCTGCCTCTGTCTCTGTCTCTCTCTCTGTCTCTGTCTCTCTCTCTCTCTCTTTCTCTCTCTGTGTGTGTATCTGCTGTATCAGTTCTATTTGGCTAAGCAAGCACTTAGACTTCTACTTTTTAAGAAAGTCTAGGGAACTTTCATAAATGACCTAAGCATTTTGTCTTTGTTAACACATCCAGCCAGTAAAGCAACTTCAGCTCCATTCTACACATGAATAGACTTAAATACATTGATGAACTTTTACAATAATAAGGAAAAGATTGCAGAATCCAATTCTTGTTCATTGGGAGAATTTGTCTTCTAACAAGATACAAATATTCAACTAAGGTAGGGAAGATAGTGGACTCTCTCCTTATAAATTACTGGTGTTTGTTATCTTTGTGGTTATTTTTTTCCCCAGCTGAGACTAATCCTGCCAGTTGACTTTTTGAAATGCCACAGATGGTAGTGATTGAAGACAGAGAGCTAAAGGTGGAGTGTCTCTAACTGCATTTTATCAACTAATGAGAGATTGTTACCTAGGAGTACGTTCATGAATGCAAGCTCTGTGCTATTCTGCAGCATAAAGGGTGCGCCAATTTGCTGCACTCCTTGGTGAGTAGCTGCATTTTGTAATCATGGCCATTGTGAGCCAGTTCAGGAATAAATCTCCAGCAAAATGATTCCAACTCTTCTTTTAAGGTAAAAAGGAGGGTCTATCCCAGTTGCAGGCTGTTTGATAAGAAGTCAACAGGGACATCCACAACTTTGAAAGAACATATTATTCTGACTACATTTTGGACAACATCCAGGATAAATTTTAACACTGCATATATACTGTACAAGTGGTTGTAATAAATTATCCCCAGTCTGCCACTTGATCTGTGTGGACATAATTCCCCCATAAAGAGAGCTGGGATCAGGTTGATTTCAGGTTTATGCTTCCTTTCTTGTCCATCTTCTTCACTCTCCCCACATTTAAACAGAACTTTTGTTCAGCTTTCCTCAATGTAAAAACAAATATATACATGTAAGCCAGAAATCTACACATATCAATGCTGCACTTTGTATTGGCAGATTCCATTAGTACCAAATGATATTTCTCTGCCAGCACAAAGACCAGCTTGGTCTGTCTACAAATATGCAGAATTTGTACTTTCAGATGAAACCACCAATAAGCACGTGAACCAGTGGTGGTATTCTACCAGATTGGCATGATTCAGAAAAACCAGCAGGAAAAAATGTTACCATTCAGCTGAACTTGTAGCAAAAAAACATCTACTGGTTCAGCTGAACTGGTATCTTTTTCTTTTTTTCCTTTTGATGATCAGCTGTTCCAGGATCCACCTCACCGTCTTACTGCTTCGCCTAGGAGGCTTCCCTGAGGCCCAAGAGGCAAAAAAAATGGAGCACGGGGTGGGTGGGTGCTGCACCAAAAAAGCCATGCCCACCCAGTCACATCACCATGCCCACCTTCCCACTGAGCCATGCCCACAGAACCAATAGTAAAAATATTTACATCCCACCCCTGATGTCTACATGTATATTTGGTTTCAAGGTTCATCTAGACCAGGGGTGTCAAATTCACATCATCACATGACATATCACAATTTTTCCCTCTTTGCTAAACTGGGCATTGGCATGGCCAGGGTGTGATGCATCTGGCCCATGGGCTACAAGTTTGACAGTCCTGATTTAGACTTATCAATAGACAACAGCTTTCTTGGCTGTTTGGCTAGATCAAATGTCTCTTGTTATCATTTTAATCACAATCAAGTGGCTCTGAATTATGAACTTTACCTGATCATCATGATCTCTGACAGTAATTAAAAAGAGTTGGGTTGGGAGTGACACATGGATTCCCCCCATTCCAATCTAAAACATAATTATGGTGACTGGCAAAATAAGAGTTGTGCATTTTAAAAGCAATGTTAATTACAGCTGTTTTAAATTTGCTTATTAGGGTTTTACAGATCCAGTTCAAATCAACAGAGAGTCCAATTTTGATTTACATATCTGTACTGACATGTCCAGTTGGATGAATTTCCAAATCAAGTCAGCAAGCATTTAAATATATACTAAAACCACCTGAAATATCCAAACCATCTGAAATATCCAAAGTTTGAACTGAAGATTAAAATTAGTGCTTCTATTTGGAAAATCAATTTGGGGGAAGAAAGTGACCTCCATATCACTCTTGACATGTACATACCCACTAGCCTTAGCTATTTTGATCACAGTAAACCTCAAATCACAAAATAAAGAACTGCTTAAGCATTTCAGCCATCTTTGCCATCTTGGCTGAAATTGATAGGGAACTGGCAAATATCAGTAACCATTAGAAATCTCCTCAGGATATGGAAATCTTTTACTCTATCCTTTACTCTTTACCTATCAGCCAAGCTCAACATCAGGGGACACAAAGAGGTTAAAATTAACCAACGATGGCAGCCAAGTCAGGTAAACATTCGTTCAGGATATCTTTTCATAAACAAAATAATCCTTCCTATTAATCAGGAAGCCAATTGATGTGGCAAATAAGTGGAAAATCCCACACAAGCTCAGCAGGGTAGCCTAACTACTGAGGGCTCCCTTTTGGCTATCCAGCTAATTGCAGTTTCCAATAATTCCTAATGAGCGGGCTTTGTTCCTGGGAAGAACAAAGGAAAGGCATAAAGGTAAACACTTGAGCAACCTTCAGTTATTATATTATTATGTTATGCTGTCAAATAAAACTTTGCTCTGCTCCAAGCAACCTGCCTTATGTGTTTTACGGAGAACCCAGAATTTTCTTCTCACAACTTCTATTAAAGTTTCATTTAAAACATATTTCCAAACCTAAGTATTACTTTAATCCTTTATTTATTACTGGGGTCATTGAGTTCCCCTGCAATAGAAGTTAAATTCTTAACTGTGTGGGCACCTTTTATAAATCTGAAATATAGTTATCTACTGTATATTGCTTTAAATAGATAAAACAAAAATATTTTTAAAATCTTTGTGAAACAGGCATGCAAATCATTGACACAATTATTTAAATGGATGTTGAAAAGTTTCACCAAAAGATTACAAAACATTATTCTTGTTAGAATCTTAACTATTCATATTTGTTGACTGATCATTTTCCCTGTGCTTTTAAGAAAATTCTACAAATTTATTATGTTTAATCCTGCAAATGCTTGTGTCTTGTACTAAATGAAAGCGAATTCTTTCTAATAATAAATTTAAGCATTCATGCAAGCAGTTTAAAGCCAGCAGTTTAATCATAATTATTGTGGACATGCTATGCACCCATAAATTTAGTTAAGTAGATATATTTGCTTCTATGAATTAGAGACATATTGTATCTCCAGAAGAATACAGCACGTAAATTCATTATAACTAATGTACTGAGCTCAAATTGTATTAGAGACTCCAAATATACGTTGCTTAAAACATGTGACTGCTTTCCCTAAGTATCGGCTTCACCAAAAATTCATCTGCAACTCTATGAAATATTTAGAGAGAATTACAAAATATGAAGTCTACATGCTATTATATTTAATCATCAGATATTAATGATCTGCAAGGTTAGTTGACTGATTAGTTGGAAGAGATGGTCTGAATTGATGAATAGACATTTTAATTAGTTGAGCTGCTACAGGGTGCACAGTTGTTTATTTGGGAAGGCGTTGTTTTGAGTTTAATGTATTATTTAGCAAGAGGAAACATCAAAGGCAGCTTTTCTTCCTGACAAAGAATGACCAAAGCACAATGCAGCTTTGCCTAAACATATAAACTGACCACATTTGGGCACTAAATCACAGCAATACATTAAGAAAACAACTTTAAATCATAGGCTTCCAGTACCAGGGGTAAGCTTTCAGATCGTGTCAGAACAAGGGAGATTTGGTGCTCTATGAACTTGGTTGTTTTCTTGCAGAGGTTTCAGTAGACCAACTAGGTAATATTATCAGTGCCAGTGATCAGTGACAAACATTGTTGATGTTATCTACTTTGGGTAATTAAATATCTGCAAGAAGATCAAGCTCAGAGAGCAACAAGGACTCCTCATTTCAACCCTGAAGTACAAATATTCTTTTTTTAATTGATTTTCTATTAAATAAATTTCTTAGTGTTGTCTGAGTATTTAATTTGCTTAACAATACACATTTACATTCTTAAACTCCACCCCTTTTTTCTAACCATGGATAAAATAAATTCCATGTTTGATAATATTCTATATCTTCCTTCTATTTAATTTGACAATCTGTCCATTTCTGCACAATCTAGTATCTTCCTGACTATCTCTTCATCTCATGGTATATCTTCATTTTTCCAGTATTGTGTGAATATAATCCTTGCTGCTGTTAAGTCATGTAATACTAAATAAATACTTTACTTAACAAATTTTTCTGATATCATCCCTAATAAAAACAGTTCAGGTTTAAAATCTGCATGTTTCCCTATTAACTTTTCTGGACATCTGTGTATTTTTGCCCAATTTTTTAGGAGATGTTCACCACATATGATAAAATGTGCCCATTTTTAATTACATTTCCAACACTTGCTAGACATATTTTTAAACATTTTAGCTTACCTAGCTAGTGGTAAATACCATCTAGAGAACATTTCATATAAATTTGCTTTATAAAATGTTGCTGTTGTTAATTTATAATTTTTTCCCATAAATTTTTCCATTTCATTAATTCCATGTTACAAATATTCTCATTTTTTGGTATCATATCAGAAGAATTAGATATTTTGACATCCTATAGGTAGGACACCTAGCCAGTTGACTGATATCAGGATCATACCAAGAACCTCAGACTTGCAGGAAGTCAATATATATTTACCTAATCCTATATATTTTAGAAAAAGACAGTGTTGAGTTTGGGCAAGTAAATGACATGAATAAACACATGCAAGAATCAGGAGTCCTGCTTCAGTGAATATTTATTTTTACAGCTGTTTTACTTGTTAAACAGGCCCTATCCAAATAAGTCAGGCATGCTTCAGAAGTTTCTTACCCATGTCAGAAAGCTAGAGGTTTATTGATTTATTTTTTTGCAATGGGGGAGTGGGATCAATGTCAAAAATTATCCACCCACAAAGGTATGTTTGGTAACACCCTTCCCTCATTGTCCCAGAGAAATAGACATGCAGATGTATTGTTTGGACATGAATATTTTCAGTTCATAAAATTTAATTACTTGTTTTAATTGTACAAAGCAATTGCATGCAATCAACCTTAAATATCAGCATCATAATGATCAGCCTTGTAGTTCTGCCAAAATTGTCCTGTGCTAACTCAGGAAATAAATGACCAGCCCTGGAGCTCTTAAAATATTAGTTAGATAGTTACAAGCTGTAAAATTTATCACTGAATGATTTGTTCTGATCGACAATAGACCTCAACACATATTATTTCTAGCAGGATTTACTTGCATGCAGCTCACAATCTGTTAGTGCTAGAATGTCTGCAGAATCTGCCTGGGATGTTATCCTCTTAAGAAGTCACCTTTTTTGCAGATATGTCAGATTATTTTTATCTACGGTCAGCACTGATATTATACTCTGACAGCAATGCTTGATGAACAAAGGCATTATAATTCTCTTGAATGAAGAAGCTAGTCCTTCTTATTCAAATTAGATCTCTCCTCTCTATGCTGGACCTTCTAGCTGAAAAGTGCTAAGGTCTCTTATTGATTGACACAAATCCTTCATTCCAGGTGAATGAAGGCTAGGCATTATTTAATTCAATATTTAGAATAGAATAGAATTCTTTATTTGCCAAGTGTGATTGGACACGCAAGGGATTTGTCTTGGTGCAAATGCTCTCATTCAAAATAAGGCCTTTTTCTGGTCAACCTTCTTCTATTCTTCTCAAATATGTAGACTTTCTCCATCCTCAAATCTCTGCCTGTGTTTCTTCTGCTTCACTTTGGCTGGTTACAGACTCATCTGTATCTACATTTATTTTTGAGATTTATTTGAAATTTATTTTGATTTGTCAATCGCTAACAGGATAATAGGCATAAGCATAAACATAGTTATGAATACATGAAATGGATACATGTTAGAAAAATAAAAGAAACAATAGGACGGGGATGGTAGGCACATTGGTGCGCTTATGCATGCTCCCTACAGACCTCTTAGGAAAGGGGTGAGGTCAGTAGTAGACAGTCTAAGGTTAAAGTTTTTGGGTTTGGGGGAAAAAAAACACAGAGTCAGGTAGAGTATTCCAGACATTGACCATTCTGTTGCTGAAGTCGTATTTCCTGCAATCAAGTTTGGTGCGATTAACCTTGAGTTTGTATCTATTGTTTGCTCTTGTGTTGTTATGGTTGAAGCTGAAGTATTCATTGACAGGTAGGACATTGCAATGTATTATTTTATCTACTATACTTAGATCAGACAGAAGATGGCGTAATCAAGGTTTTCTAGGTCTAGAATTTCAAATCTGGTGGCATAAGGTATTCTGCTACGAGTAGAGGAGTAGAGAACTCTTCTTACTCATTTTTCCTTTGTTATTGCTTAGGTCCTTTGTTTTCAGTGCCTCTGTCATACATGATGGATACAGCCAATCACAACTGGAGAATTAAGAAGATAAGTATTTCTGTGAACCCAGCACTGTCCCGGGGCCATGTGATCACTATTTGTAACCTTCCAAGCCAGCTTCTGACAAGCAAATCAATGGGGGGGGGGGGGGAGAGCTAGATTTGTTTAACATCCACTTGATTCACTTCACAACTGTGATAAAAAGGTCATAAAATGGAGCATAACTCACTGAACAATTGCCTTACTTAGCAATGGAAATTATGGGCTCAAGGATGGCAAGTTGAGGATTTACTGATATCAATATTCAAATATACACAATTAAGGTTTTTTTTAAAAAAATAGGACAAAATTACACTGAAAAAAGGGGAAATGTAATTAATACAGCTATTTTATCCAATGTGGATAAAATTCTCCTTTGCTGTAAGATTTAGCAGAATGAACTTAGCAGTCAGCAAGAAGAAATTAATATGTGACTGATTTATTACCTTAATATCAAGAAAATGAACAATAAACCAACAGCATTAATTACAATGTAAGACTGTTGAGTGATTTTTCTAATTTCTTCAATAGTTTTCCAGCAGAAATACCAAATTATAGTTGGCTAAAATCATTATTTATCATTTCAAGATAATGAAAGTATCTATGCATACAACCATAGTGATTTTTTAGTTTATCCTTTTGTGCTTTTTCCTCTTGTCCTGTTTCCATCTTTTTTTCCTCCTCCTTTTTCGATTTTTGATTTTTCTTTTTTTAATTTTTAAAATGCAGCATGGAAAGGTATTTTTTACAAGACATACAAACACCTGGACACTGCTTCTAAGTGAAAGAAATGTATTTATTTAGAAAATTTATATATTTCTAAAGTTAGAAAGTAATAGAATGAGTTTAACTTTCCCCTATAGTTAAACTAGTTTAAATGTAGAAATGACTTTATAAATGGTTTGTTTATGACTAATTCATATTCTGAACAGTTAAAATTGTCACATGGTTGGAATAACTTGGAAAATATTGGATAACTTGGAAAATATGTCAAAGTAACTGAGATACAATTAAGTAAGATTATCTCAGTAGAGAACAACATAATTTAAAAAATGTGTTCAATGAGTCAAAAATGTTTATTATTATTAAAGCACTAAAAAAAGAACTGTATAGTTTCCAAGACAAAAGCTTATACAGAAGAAAGAAACATAACAGATAGATTTCAGTGGAGAGATTCATAGTATCAGTGTTTTCTTCAAGGGAGAATATGTGAGCAAATTAATATAATTTATTGATCTATCATAATATTAGGTCCTGTCCCTTTTCTCCTCAATTGTCTCCTCTAATTATGTTTCAGTTAGACTTCTTATTTTGTTATGGACAGAAAACAACTCATACTTTTGTGGCCTAAGTCAAACATTTTTAATTGATTTTCTTCTTTCCACCAACTTAGCCATATTTGCATTTCTGTTCTTAAATAAAGTAAAAATAAATCTAATAATAACAGTCATGATGTCAGAACAGTTCATCTCCTTCTTCATTGCAGAACAAGCAGCCAAACACAAGAATAAACATAATATTTTAATGAATAATAACTAACTTGATTTCCATTGATTTCAGTGGTTTACATTAAGTATGATCAACCATTGTAGAAGAATGTATATTAAAAAAAATGAAAAAGATATAGATAATGGAAAAGTGGAATGGGAAAAAACATAATGTCTTGATAATTATTATTTTAAGAGAAAAAAAATCATCTTAAACATTGAAAAATCATGGATACATTTCTTTAGCACAAAGAATAATACAAAATGTGATTAATTAATTTATTAAAAGATATGAAATATAAAGTGTGGCTATAATAGATAAGAATGAAGGATATCCAATATTGAAGGATGGATTTAAAGAATAAATTCAGGAAAGTGAAGCTATAATTTAATTAATTGGGTTTTGTGGATGTATTTAGAAGTAAGAATTCATAGGATGGTTATGGTCCCTTGTGGAATTCCAATTATAGGGCTTTTAGGAAAACATCCTCAATGAATGTAATCTAGAACTTAATTAGTCTGTTAATTAACATGTATGATGAGAGTAAGTTGGGAGAGTATAAAAAGTTTAAAGAATATTATTAAAGAATAAAGAAAAAAATATTGTTTGGAATATCTGATTTAAGTATACCTCTACTTGTATGCAACAAATTGATTTGCTTTATTGTGAAAGTTTCAGGAATTATTAAAAATTAGAAATTTGATGAGAGATTTTAACAGAATATCAGAACTGGAAATTTTTCCTTGGTTCTAGGTTGCTTCTCTCCTTGATTAGTTTCCATCCATTGCTTATTTTCTGCTTTCAGGTGCTTTGGAGAATAGATTGACCCACTCTTCTTTGTGAGTGTTAGATATTGGAACACTGCTATCATGTGACCCCTAGTTCTTATTTTCATTAAACTAAACATACCCTGTTACTGCAACTATTCTTAATATGTTTTAGCCTCCAGTCCCCAAATACATATCTTTGTTGCTCTTCTCTGTACTCTTTCTAGAATCTCAATATATATTTGTATATCATAGCAACAAATTTTAAGGATAGAATATACTATATCTTAGTCATTTATAGAATTGTGCAGTTGGTTCAACATATTTGTAAGGGCTGTATCTGTGCCTTACAATTAGAATAATGTTATTAGTGTTCCCTTATGCATATGAAAAGGTAGAAGAGTAAATGCAAAAACTGCTAATTTGTCACTAAATGCTCAATGAATGTGAGACAGAGTTTATTGAATGTTTACTGACTTAGAGAATGTACATGATAAAATTTAAAAATCTTGAATTATGGAATGGTGAACAATATATGAAGGAGTAAAGTATGCATGAAAACAATGTTCAGCAAATGGTAGAACAAGAAACAATTAAAAAAATGGAATATCTAAATAAATGTGGTGGTGATGCTAGATATATATTGATTGAAGAGGGGAACATAAATATGTATCTATAATTTGCAGCAAATGTCAAAGCTATAGGATGCAACCGGTATTTGAAAATTAAGGTATCAAAGGACAAGTAATTGTGTTTGATAAGGAATGAATAATTATGAGTTATCTGTTCAAAAGAAAAGAAAAAGAAGAAAATCAAGTTGATGAATTTAAATACTTTACAAAAAATGGGCAGATATGTTTTAAGTTTATATTTTTTTATAGGAAGTAGTCGATAGATTTGTTGCATAGCATAAAACAGCCATTTTTCAATAGAAGCAAAAATTGTTGTTTTTAACAACACACTTCTGCTTATTTCTGAATAATAACTTATTTATATGAAATTATAATGATTAAAATTCATGTAGTGAAAATGGAATAATTCTTGTAATAAAACAAGAAGTGATAGGGTCAATTGTGAATGATTGCTTAATGAATGTAGATTGCATACAAAGGTGAATAACCAGTACGAGAGAAGTGCTTTAAAACAGTTTGGTTATATAAAAAGAATAACTAAGGTTTGATTTATGTTTGTTGATATAAACTGGGTTAACTACATTTCCTTCTTCATACCTTTACTACCTTTGGTTTAATATTTTTCTTACTTTTGTGGTAAGCATAGGTTGGTTATTCTGGAAAGCAGTACCATTAATGTTCTGTTTCTATGTATCTGTGGACTACTAAAACTTTCATATCTGAAGCCTTGAACTGGATGAGAGAACATATGGAACCTCTCATATTTGAAGCCTTGAACTGGATGAGAGGGCAGGATTGTCAAAATTGATTTCATTGAGGGCCACATCAGGATTGTGTTTGATCTAGGGGGAGACAGGAGGCATGGCCAATTACAGCATGGCCCTATAATTGGAATTGACGTCACCCTTGCTGGGGTCACCTGTGGCAGCCTGAGTACTTTGCCAGTGAAAACAGGTTCCAGAGCTCCACTTTCAGCTACAACAGCCTCCTTCAACACTCTGACAGCAAAAATGGAGCTTAAGAGGGCTGCCTGCAGCCCTCACAAGCTCCATTTTCACTTGCAGAGGTACCACAGGCCAGTCCTTTGCTATTTCCAGGATGGTGCCACCTTGGAAATCTAAGCACCTCATGGACCAGATCTGGCCCCAGGCCTTGAGTTTGACACCCCTGTCATAGGGCAACATTTTTTGAACCAAGGTATCTCAAATGGGCTAACTTATTGAATGCATCCAAAATTTATGACCCATGACTCCCATCGATTGAAATTTAGCAAATTTGTGGTTGCTTCAATGCTGCTGTGTTGCCATTCTGTCATCAAAAGTTCAGTAGATTAATCCTACCCTAACGCTCCAAACGCTAGGTAAATCAGATCCATCATGAACTAGTAGAGGGAAGCCATCTGCAGTCAAGCTGGCAGGAAGTCAGAAGTTGCTTCTGTTGCCAGTGCTTTTTTCCCCTTCATCATTTTGTTTCTGTTTAGGCAAGAAAATAGCTCTGAAACAGTAACCCAACAAATCACAGGTTGTGTAGTCCTTCCTAATCACAAAAGCAAATCTATAAATCTGTATGATCTGATGTATAGCAAATAGCCAGATAAGAAGTTTCTCTGGCCTTTCTCTGGCCTAATAAAGTCTTTGATTTGATAGATCACACAATTTAATAGTAAAATCACAGGGAGAGGAAAAAAGTGATTCTGACTGATTTCAATAAAGCTTAAATAAATGAAGTTAATAAGATAAAAATTATTCATATTTCATACAAGCTGACAAAAATAATATTGCACTGTACATGATTCAAGTAGACATCTTCTGGCATGGCCTAATTTAACTAAGTACCATATTCTTAAAACAGGCTTCATTATCTGACTTTAGGAGGTATAAATCTGAGAAAGTCTTTTTAATACAATTTTTATAGTGTTTTACTCTTATTATATTCTTAGTGTTGCATTGCTTTATTCTTTTTAACATTGTAAGCTTCCCAGGGTCACCTTGTGACTGAGATGGATGGCAAATAAATCAAATAAATAAATAAATAAATAACTCCGATAATTTTTTTAAAAAATTAGCAAAACAATGTTTCACTTAAATCTATCTCCTGACCAGAAGGTTTACTTTACTTTTAAATCATCAACAAGCTTGACTGGATGAGTTAATTGAAACAAGTAATGTGAAAATAGACTTGTTTTTGGAATAGATAATTAAAAAATGCTTCCTTATTTAATTTCTATTATCCATTAAAACAATAGATGCTATAGTTCAATGAGATTTTTAATATGTCTCATATGCAGGATTCCTAGCAGCACAACAGACAGTAAATTCTATACAATCTGATTTCTTCTTTTACCCAACCCATGCTTGTGTTGTTGTGATGTTATATTTTAAGCTATATTAAATAAGGCAAAATATTTCAAATAACCCACTATTACTCTATTCTGAATCATCTTTATCGATCACTTATCTATTTCTTTGGTCCATGTTTTTCCTGAACAAAAAAACCCTCTTTTTATTTGTTTATAATATAAAATACAAAAAGTACAAAAATGAATAGTAGGAAAAATAGGGTATAGAAAGGGGAAGGGAAGAATGCAGGAAAGAAGGGGGAAACAAAAAGAAAAGTTTTGACTTCTGACTCACTTGATGCAGTAAAATAAGACAGTAACACCAAACTTCAACTGTTTTCTTTTACATAGTATTATAAACCAGGCTTTTCTGTATCAATAAATCTATCTAACTGATAAAACCAAAAATAAAAGTTTCATTTCTCTCCAACTCAAGCAAAAAATCCAGAAGTAGTTTCCAAGAAGAAACAAAAGTACTTATGTTTTTTTCTTTTATCAAAGTACTCAATTTAGCCATTTTTCTTTTATCAGAGCAGTTAATTTCGCATCTCTGCTTACTTTTGCAGCCAGATCTAAAATCACCTATTGATTCCATAAAGAAGTTCTACAAAAGAATGACCAAAGACTCTAAATGTTTGAAAAAAGAACAGAAAAAACAGAAAGAAAATTAGAGTCGGTACACCAAAGAATTCAAGAAAGAGACAAAGAAGTAGAGAACTCACTGATCCAGTTGGAGATGAAGAGGGCCTCATTCTACTTACGTTTCCAGAATGTGGTAGAGATGAGAGAGGAAGACCTGACAGACATAATGGTGGAGACTATTGCAGAAGCAAAGGGAGAAAAAATGGGAGAAGAGGGAGAAGAGGGAGATAATCAATGAATTAGATGAAGTCTACTGAGTCTATACAAATTACGACAGAAGATTCAGACTACCAAAGGAGGTTCACATTTGCTTTGCTCAGAAAAAGGTGAGGGACATAATTTACAAGATTACTAGAGAGGAACCTATGACACATAAAGGTAAAGAGATCATAACATTAAAACAGATCCCAAAAAGAGTTCTAGAACAAAGGAAAGATTATCGCTTTCTGGCTGCCTGACTCAACAAAAATAATATATTGTTTAGGTGGATTGCATCAGAGGGAATGTTGGTGTTGTGGCAAAGGAAGAAAGTCAAGATCGACACACTGGAGAAAGCAAAAGAATTCCATGCACAACTATCAGGCACAGAGGAACTCGGTAGTAGCAGAGAAGAACTGGAATCGGCTAGTCAAGATGATCAGCAACTGGAAAATAATGGAACAGAGCAGGAAGAGGAGGAAAGGAAGAAGGAAGAAAGACCACAAGAAGAAAATAGAAAAATAGAATAAGAACAAGAGCATAAACAGAAGCAAGGAATTACAGGAATTAATTGGTAAAGGCAAAGAGAGAAAATGGATAATAATTTGAAGATATTATCAGTAAATATAAATGGACTTAACTCCCCAGCAAAATGGAATCTAATTTTGAAAAAAATTGGCAAAACAAAAAATGGACATAGTATGCCTTCAGGAAGTACATGTCAGAGCCCAAGATAAGAGATTTTTGCAACATAAAATATTAGGAAACTTATACACAGCATTAGTGGAGGAAAAAAAAGAAGAGTAGTAGTATATATTAGAGAAGGAGTAGAAGTATTATACATGGATGTGGTAGAGAGAACACTAATATTAGAAGTAGTATGGGAACAGAATAAAATTCTATTAGTTGTAATTTACGCACCTAACAAACAAGAAACGTAATATAAAAAATTACATGAAAAAAATCTTGAATTAGGCAAAGAAGAAATTTGCATAATAGGGGATTTCAATGCAGTCTTGGATATAAAAAAAGATTATCAAAGTACCAGTAAAAAAAAGAAAAAGAAAAATACACTCCCAAAAACATTTTTTAACATGATAGAAGACAGAACCTAAGTGATATTTGGAGAATATACAATCCAAAAGAAAAGCAGTTCACCTTTTACTTGATTCCCCACAAATCATGGTAAAGAATTCACATGACATGGATAATCAACTGTTTTCTTTTACATAATATTATAAACCAGACTTTTCTATATCAACAAATCTATCTAATTGATAAAACCAAAAATCAAAGTTTTATTTCTCTCCAATTCAAGCAAAAAGTCCAGAAGTGGTTTCCAAGTAGAAACAAAAGTACTTACGTTTTTTTTAGTTTTATCAAAGTAGTCAATTTAGCCATTTTTTCTTTTATCAAAGCAGTTAATTTAGCCATCTCTGCTAACTTTTGCACCCAGATCTAAAATCACCTCTTGATTCCATAAATGCAGAACAATTCTAAGAGTGACTGGAAAGACATAACATTTTTTAAAGCTAGTATTATTTCTGTAGGATTAAAAAAAACGTATTTCTGAACTTCGAGAAAACATCTTCTGAAGAACATCATTTAGGATTGTGATGGTGGCACACAGAAGTGGCACACAGAGCCATCTCTTTGGGTATGCCAATCATTGCCTGTTGTTCTTCCGCAGTGCACCAGGGAATTGCTCTTCCAGTTTCCGGCACGTGTGAGCAAACTCCCATTTTGGCACTCAGTACTGAAAAGGTTCACCACACCGATTTAGGATATATAAGGTATGCAAAGGAAGTGTTGCATTTATGTTGCTAATTTACATAAGCAGTGTTTTACTTGTTCTTACAAAAGTCCATAAATAGAAATGAAATGAAAATAATCCAAGCAGAAAACAAACATAGGAAATTGTATATGAATTCAGCCAAAGTCTGAATCATTAAATAAAGCAGGTTAATTTGTAAAATATGTTCACTTCCCAGGGCAGAGAAGGAATATTTGAACCTAATCTTGTTCTCATTTTGGGTTTCCACATAACCCCAGACTCACTTTCTTTTTCCAAAGATCCAATATAAATTATTTTACATGTTATTTATTAAATGTATATGCTGCCCATCTGACTATCAAATGACTGCAACAAGTTAAAACAACAGTATACAAAATTTAAACATTGGAACAATTAATACAGTAATAAAATATGCTAAAAGACTGGCACCACTTGCTCCTATTAAAAAAAAAGACCTTTCTTTTTGTGAGGAATACAAAGGAGAAAAATGTGCTACTTGCATCTACCCCCAAATCACATTGAAGTTTGTAATAAAGAAATTGAGGATTGAAATAGTTGCTTATTTTTACCATTTCTACACTGTCACTCAATCTCTTGAGAAGCTGGAGATTTTGTGCCAATTATCTGATAGATAACCCAGTCTTGCAATTTATTTCATTTTTGGAGAAAACTTTCTTATTTCCATTTCAATACCTGACAAACACATTCACATGTAACAGAAGAAGCACCATCATATCTTATATACGTTGCTACTTTTGTACAACCCTCATGATTTATTTGCCTACAAACTTGGAATTGGTGTTCCCCCTCATAGGAGCTGCTACTGATGTAAATGCCTTCACATTCTGTCCCCTTGCCCATCCCAGGAATGAAGTTACAGGCACTTAATAACAAATTTTATTTTTTTTCCATTCTATTTTTATAATTCATAATCTTTAAAAACAAATTTTCAAAGATCATAGCTCAAAGACCTCTTCAGCAATTTTTACAAAGTGTGATATATTTCATATTCTCCTACAGCTTTAGAATTTCTGCAAATTTCATCCCTATCTGCTTATAATACAGAATAACAGAGTTAGAAGGGACCTTGGAGGTCTTCTAGTCAACCCCTGGTCAGGCAGGAAATTTCAGATTGATAGTTGTCCAATCTCTTCTTAAAAACTTCTGGTTGGAGCATTCACAAACCTCTGGGAAATCCCCTCCCTTAATTCTTCATACAAATATGCTAAGTTAGGAAACATCTGAATTCTACTTTTCTTAATCTTGCTTTGGATTTAGACTTTAAGTTACTTTGCACGGTTTAGGGATTTTACTCCCCAAACTGTTGCCTTTTTCCTGGGTTACTGAATGAATTGGGGAAAGACCAGTTGGATTTAAGGAGTAACAGACAGGAATTACAGATACTTCTTGGTTTACAATCATAACTGAGCCTGTTAATTAAGGTTATTATAAGTCATGATGGTTTTAAATCAGTGATCTCGTGACCAATCTGATTTTATGATTTTTAAAAAAGATTTTTGCAGTGGTCATTCAGTGAACCCATTATTTTCTGTGGGATAGTTTTTGCTAGAAACCAAGAGTGAATGCTGTTTTCTAGCAGAAGTTTTGTAAATTGCAATCACATGACCACAGGATGCTGCAAATGACCCTTAAATGAGGGCCAGTTGCCAAATGCCCAAAATGCAGTCATGTGACCACAGCAGACAGCAGCAGTTGGACCTTCAAATCTTCATATATAGCTTTGAGGTGGGGTGTCATCATAACTTGGAATAGTCACTAAGCAACTAGTTGTATGTTGACAGCTACCTGTACAAAATAATCTTTAAAGGTCCACAGTATACTTTTGCCATTTTTGAAAAACCTTGCCAAGGAAAACTATAGGAACATGTCCAGGCAGTCTCTGAGAATTGAGCACAATTAAATAAAAGAAAAAATATATAGAAAATAGAATTATGAATTCTTTTGCACAGATTGCTATTGTAAAGTTTATATAATATTAAAGTTATATGCAATTTTAGATAACTCTGTTTGCTTTGTTAGTAATACATAAATCAGATCTAGTTTCCATTAAATTAATGTTATTTTGCCTATATTTATACTCGCAAAACATAATCATGGCAGAATTAATTTGAACTTTTTTTTCCCTCTAAAACAATCACTTTCAATTTGGTTTATTCATCTCATAAATATAAAATTTGGAATATATATATGTGTGTGTGTGTGTGTGTGTGTGTGTGTGTGTGTGTGCTGTTCA
>BHFT01005321.1:0-26916 GCA_004320025.1 Laticauda laticaudata
AGAGAGAGATATAGCCAGTTATACCAACGCCACGTCACCTCAAGGAGGGGCTGGAACGCAACCTGCATCAAGGGCTTTCCCAGATCCAGACCCCCTGCTCAAGACACACAAGATGTGCCCTACTTCATTGTGGGATGATGCCTTTTCCTCAGAATCTACCTCATGAATGCCCTACACTTCCTAGATGCCTCACCCGTGAAGAGAGGATCTTCAAACTACAGGCCTGTCCAGGGGCCAAAGGCGGGTGGTCGAGAAGCCTTTGGCATCTTGGCCAACAGAATTCCAGGTACTTGTCACACCATAACAGCAATCGCCCAGAAAGACCGTGAGGAACATCAAAGGAAGCTTGGCTGCAATCCTGCAAATCTCAAGCGCACCGTTACCACAGTGTTGCAGAACAGGCTCACCATGGACCTCCAACAAGGCAATGGGGACATGGAGCCTGGGGAATGGAGGCAAGGGAGAAACCTGATAGATACTGTGGATGTGCAATGCCCCAACAGAGCTTCATGTGAAGGGAAGAAGCAGCGCAACGCTACTGAAACACTTGGTGCAACTCCCACAGCTTGAAAGCAGTGGAGTGGCAAACAGGAATGGTAGAAGATTAATGGATGCTTCCCTCAAGCCCTGTCTCATCACACTGATGAGAATTGGGCCATGTATGTTGAGTGGCCCTACAATGAACAGGGCATTTAATAAAGAGTTGTGTTTATTTTGAAAATGTGTGGATGCAAAATGATTAAATTGTTATTGAATTAATAAAAGGGCCATAGTGTGGCACGGAGGGTGGACCATACAGTCCCTATGCTTGCAAACTGGGAGGTTTAATCTTCCCACAGCTATTACCCGCATCCCACCATGTATCCCTGCCCATCCCTGCTATCGCTAACCCATCCCACAGCCATTACCCATCCCCACAGTTTAACCTGCCCATACCCACGTTGTCTGCTATCCTAAACGCAATCCCAACAGTATGTACCCATCCACAGGTATCTCCTGCCCATTCCACTGCTATCTTTTTTACCCACCCACAAGCATGCCAAAGGTTTACCATTTCTAAAAGTTTCCACAAGAATTTATTGACAAAAAGAACTGAAAACCAAGAAAGTGGTTTTGGGTGGAAAGCCCCAAAAAGAAAAAAATTTTTTTAAACTTTTTATTAATAACAAACAGTAAAAGCCAAAATCACCCAAGAAAAGTGTCCCAAGCAAAGATAAAGTCAACAGGATAGCAAACTCCAGCCTCTGGCACTCTTCTCAGTCACTCTGAGGCGTGCCCAAATAGTCTCAGGGGTGAAGGGTCGCAGGATGCTGTGGAGCTGGCTTTCTGGCTGAAAGTGCTGGTCTGATGGCACCATTGGGGTGGCCCTGGCCCTGAGAGGACAACAGGGGATGGTGTGTGGAGGAAGCTCCTCAGAAGAGCTGGCTCAGTCCTGGTGATGTTAGAGCACCCCTTCCCCATGACATGGAGTGTCATGTCGAAAGACCGATTGACAGAATGTTGCCTGAGGCCGGCTTGGACTGTGGGGTGGAGGAAGGAGGAGTGTAGTTAGGGCTGTCTGGGTCTGCAGCTGAGCGAGGTGGATGCGTGGGTGAGCATCTGTCGTGTGGGTGGCATGCGGTGGCGTACATGTACCTGTGCCTGGACTGGAAGGGCTGTGCCTGTGCTGCTGGAACTCTGGTAGCTGTAGCCTTGGTTTGGTGAGGGCCTGGGGAAAGCCTTGAAGGGCTGTGACCATCACCTGGGGGTGGAGGAGCAGACCTGGACTGGGTCGGAGCAGAGTGGTAGCTGGGCGCTGGAGGGTTGTTGGCAGAGACCGTGATTCCTCTCCTTTATAAGTTCACCTGGTATTGTGGATTCGGACATAGTCTAATGCAGGGGTCTGGTTGAGTAGGTGAGGATGTTGTAGGATGTTATGTCAGTGTGTACCAGCTGAGAGCAGGAGACTACGCTGCTTTTGAATGGTGTTCCCGAGATCTCCAGCATGAACATGTGGTTCTTGCCCCTCCGGTCTGGTTCTCTGCGTGCTTTCTGGAGGTGGAGCTGGGGGTGGGGGTGGGTTGGTTACTGGTGGAGTCCTTCCTTGGTTCCCAACTGCGTCAGGGGGTCCTCGCAACCGTGCTCTGCCACAGGGAGTGCAGCTGTCGGGGGGTCTCCGTCGTGGAACGCATCGCTACACAGATACTCCTGCTGGACACAGGAGCTGTCTCTGGCTGGAAGAGACCTGCTCTCTGGTGGGCTTGCCTGAGAGAGAGGTTGTCCTGAGGGGCTGCTCTGCAGTGCGGATCTCACCCTCCAAGAAGCTGCACTTGGGCATCACGTAGGTCTCCCGGTCGGTGAGCTTGACCTGGCTGGCCAGATTTCCTGAGGTGCAGTTTCCCTTACCTTAAGCGTGTGCATGTGCCTTCCACCACCCAAAGGAGGACCTGTGAAGTGTGAGTCCAGGCCTCCGCCTTCTCTCTCAAGCAGCCTGCTTCCTCTTGGTGATGTCGATGGAGCCTGTGTCCCTTCCTCATAAGGTACTACGATTCCCCTCAGCCATGTCGACGCACATCTCATCCATTATTTCCTCTTACGAAATGGAGTAAATTGCCTCTCTCCGTTCTCGTGTATGCTCTTCCTGCTCTGGGCAGGGCCATCTGGGCCCGATCATCAGAGGGGGTTCGAGGTTCTAGGGCTGGCCACCACCACTACCGACGCACCACCTAGCCACAGCCAGTCAACAACAACATAGGCAGCAAAAGCAGCACCAGAGCACCAACAGCACCAGGAGTCAAAGCAGCGAGCAGAGGAAGCACCAGCAGCACCAGGCAGGACCAGCAGGACGCAGGAGCAGCGCCAAGCAGAGTAAACACCACAGAAGCACCAAGCACCAGGAGCAGCGCCAAGCAGAATAAGCCACCTGCAGAAGCCCCAGTAAGAGCGAGGAGCCGCAGGCAGAGTAAAGCAGCCAGCAAGAAGCCCCACGCACCAGGAGCAGGCGCCAGGCAGAAGCCCCAGCAGAATAGCAGAGTGCAGGCCAGGGGGTGGGATGTGGGCCTCCTGTCCTTCTGCCAGGGCTGGCAGCAGATGGCACAGGCTTCCCTCTTCTTCCCCATGGTTGTTTGGCTGGGAGAGTGTCTGGCAGCAGGTCTTTCTTCTGAATGGTGACCTGCTTGCGAGCTGGCATCCTGTGTTGATATCCACGGGGCTGATGTGAATGCACCGCACACCGCTAGTGCGCAAGTGAATGCTTTGCCGTGCCGCAGAGAGGCATGCCGGCTAGGGCATCCGCCTAGGCTTGCCGTGATGCATCTGTCTCCTTCTGCTCGCATGTCCGCTTGCTGTGCTCCTCCGGAAGCCCTGCGGGATGTGCCATCCGCTTCCATCCACTTCCATCCACTGTCCAATCCAATAGGCTTCCTTGAGGATCCGCTTTAACATCCTGGCCTACCATGCCTCCCCCGTCCGTTCCTTTCCCGTTGTTGTCTGCTCTGTTTATGCAAATTTGGGGCACTTTTGAGAGCAGATAACAATGGATGGAAAATTTTCTCGTCTGCCGTGTCCTTTTTACATACTTTTTGCATCCGTTGGCCTATGTGACAGGCCCTTAATAGTCAACTTAACATCTAAGTAAACTCTACTTTCATTTCTCTCTTTCATTAACAAAAGAAAATATTGTTGATTTTAGACATTCCACTAGAACTCAGATAAATTCAAATTGTTTCTGTAGCACTCTTTCCAGTCTTCATTATGTAAGTTCACAGATGCTATTGAAAATCAGAACAAAGTGATTTTAAACAGTTCAAACATATCCTAAGGCACAAATACTTTGAACCAGGTTCAAAGCCACTGAGGAAAAGAGGTGTATATAGTGCAGAACTGCAGGAATGTATGATTTCTAAGGTCAGGCAAAAACATGGGGAGAAGGATACCTATTACCCAGATCCAGGACTCTGGTAGGCCCCAAACTAGTTCATTACAGTGAAGAAAAAAATTATGATAAGGTGCATAATTTAGTTGATGTATCGGAATGTGTGTATATGTGTGGACATAGTGTCTGGATCTTCTGGGATTTGTTCACAAAAAGCAGAAACATTTTGAATTGTATTGCTGGCTGAGACCATGTCTAGAATGGCAAAGTATGGCTTTATTTAAACAATAACAGTAAAATAAATAAAAACATATGTTCTTTCCAATGTGACTTCCCCCCCGCCCCTTTCTCAGAAATTACCAAATTTGTTGTGCATGGTTTGGCAGGAGAAATAGCTTGTACGAAGGAGAAAGCATTGAAAATATTAGGTTAGAGTAGAATGACCATGTTCATTTCTTGACATAAATACAATAACCTTTTTGAAGAGTAACACATTCATTACGGTACAAATGGTTATGCACCAAAAAAAAAAAGACTTCTTCTATGTATCACACTGGGGCATAATTTCCTCAGTTGTGGTTTAGATTTGACTAAGCTTATGGCACCATAAGCCATAAATTCTACTGTATCTAATATCTGGGTTTAATATTCCACACTTATGCAATATGTGAAGTGAACTGAGCCCATATCTTAACTTCAGTTGGCAGAGATATGAAATTCATGGATATCTATTCCATCTGGTGAATAGATGGCCATGTTATTGAAAGCAAATGCTGATAATATGGATATAATGCATATATTTACTCAACCCTCAACCCTCCCACAGAAAAGAAACCATGACTAGCATTATTAAGCAGAGTAGCAGAGTTGTTGAGAGACACCGGAAGCCCCACATTGGGATCCTCAACTGCTACCATCCCCTTAAACCTGCATCTTTCAGATGAAGTCTATTGGATTTAAGCCTATCCTGAATTTAGAAAATTAATCTCTATTATATATTGCATATCACCAAATTAAAATAAGAATGAACTGCCAATCTCTCTTTTGCCCATAAAACAAATAGTGATATATTTCCTACGTTAGCAACCAGGCCATGAAAATTATTAAAGCATGATAGAAAAGCCTTAGAGTGGGTTATGGCATGATTTCAGAAATGTGGAAGTTATAATTTCATGATGTCATTCATAAGTTTATATTGTGTCATGCCCCTGTTGGAGCCTGAATCTGCAGAGGAGGACAAGCCAGAGCTGGAACCAATGGAGATTGAGGGGGTGACTTAGTTGGCTTAGGAGGAATGTGGGGAGTAGCAGGCCGAGACAGCCCAGGGCCTCAGGATTGGGATGGCTTGTTAGGAGGAAGGAACAGAGGCAGAATGACCAAGAGAGGGCAAGCAGTGGAATGAGGAATGAGGAATGAGGGAGCTCAGGTGATGAGCAAGGATCACCCTCTCCTGATCCCTGAGCACAGAGAGTGGAGAGAACAGCACAAGCCAACCAGACAACTCAGGAGAAGAGTGCCCCACCCCTCTTCACAAGGCACACCTGGGGACTGAGATTTAGGGGAGGGGCATTTGTCGGGAACAAATGCTGAATTTGTACAGTTTAGTGTGCTGGTACAGGCATTTGGAGTTTGCAGGACTGCTTGCTTCTTCCTTACTTTGTGGACTCATTGTTTGTTCCTTGGTTCGTGGACTCATTTTCCTGTTCCTTGGCTTTGCTGGACTAGGAGCAGCCAGAGGCTGGTGTGTGTGTGTACATGCTTTGCTCTGGGACTTGCCAAGAACATGGGAGCATTTTGGGAAAAATTTTGGAGCATTAAAGGGGAGTTTGAACTCTCAGCCGGCTGTGTGACCTTCTGCCTTGTCATGGGTCATCGCATATTGTGGACATGGTGTAATATTGTATAGTAAATCTCTGGAAGACAATCCAAATGATACATAGCAGTTGGGGACATCTTGATAATCACAATACAAATGATAAAATTAATAAAGAGCAACAGAAAGAAGAGGTATTTCAGAATAGGGGCAATCAGGTCATTCATTAATTTGGTTGATGTCCCAATTAGGAAGGTTCTCAGAATCTTCTCTCCATTCTAGATTGAATCTACCATCAGCCTGTCAGACCCACAGTCTAGAATTCTTTTATACTTTCTCACTCCCTTCCCACTTTTCTGTATTATTTTATACAAACTAAATAGAGAAGCCTGATGATGGCAGATGAGATTCTGCTGAAACGTTTGGGCTACGAAGCTTTAAACAGAACTATACAATGAGGCTTAACACTGTTAACAAGAACTACAATTGGGACGTGGGAATAAAATACCGCGAAGGAAGCTAAACAGCACAATATATATATATATATATATAGTATATATATATATATATATATATATATATATATATATATAATATATATTATATATATATATATATATTTGTTTTTTAAGTTTCGGCGGGTAACTGTACGATGTGTGGCTGTTCAGCTTTCCTTGCGGGTATTGATCCACGTCATTGGTAGTGTCTGTTAAAGTTGTAGCACGTTTCAGCAGAATCTGCCATCTGCCATCATCGGCTTCTGTGTGGATGTTGTGTTCACAGTTCTCTGTTTCAAATTTGAGGCTGGTCTATTCTGATGGCTATTAGCCTGGGTCTGTTCAATTGGATTTGGAGTTTGATTGATTGGTGTTTCTGGTTATTCTGTCTGGTTTTTGTGGCTTTGATTGGCTGGCAACACTTCTGTTCTTGTGTTGGAAGGCTTTCAATAGCATATATATAACAGAGACCGTAGAGACAACAGACCGTATGGGAACAGCTTGTCTTGCCCTACATTAAGGAGGTACTACAGATAAAATCAGTAAGATACTACCAGCAGGCATGCAACATCAAGACTGGCGCTTCAAAACCAGACAAAAAAATAGAGCAGCCATCCTGAGGAACCCCAAGAAGGCAAAAATTGACCGTGGAAAACCAAGGCAATATACGAATTCCCTGTACATCATGCCCGGCAACATACAATTGGGACAGGACGCAATAGGAAGAATAAGTACGCCCCCTAGATGAAACACAAAAAATGCAAGTAAAAAAGCTGGAAACACACCTCAACTAGTCCAAACACAGTGAAAACCACAGGTCACAACATCAACCTTCAATTGGCAACTAAAACCGCTAGCCACTATAGAGAAACCCCAGCCACGAAGAATCATAATGAGAGCCATAGAGATTGAATAAAAGACCTGAAAAGCATGAATAGAAGAGATGATTCCACAGACGTGCAAATCATTTGGAAAGCCTGGACTCTCAATAGAAAGATCTCCACACCAACGCCAGGCAAAACACCTGGGCACATAACAGACTCCGCTCTGATAGCTCCAAACTCAGAACACTCCCCCTACCAGGACCCAGGTGAAACCCTGCTTGCTAATGAAGAGGCAGCTTGCTAAAATGAAGAGCAGCGTCGCTTTCAACACAGGAGCCAAGTGCACTGAATAGCCTGCCAACGACAAGAAGCAGAGTGTTGGCCAAGCCTATCAAGCCACAAAACAGGACAGAAAGAACCAGAAACACCAATCAATCAACTCTCCAAGTGCCAATGAAGCAGCAGACCTAGGCTCATAGCCAATGCAGAATGGACCAGCGCTCAATTTGAAACCGAACTGTGAGAGCACACTTCATACAGAAGGCCTGAGGATGGCAGAGTGAGATCCTGCTGAAGACGTTGCTACAAACTTTAACAAGAAACTACAAATGACGTGGGATATACCAGAAGGAAGCTAAACAGCAAACCAGATTTCCTGTTACCATGCTTTTTCAAGGCAGCAACTATCCGTTATAGAACTGTTACCTTAATATTCTAGGGGGCTGCACTGAGGAATAGCATATTGGGTCATAATAGACATGTGATAAAGGATGTCATCATAGTAAAAGTAAGAAAAGAGACACCGCAGCTTCAAAGGGTACTAGTTTTTATTATGTCCATAGATTTAACCAGATTAAAATCTCATTCAAAGACTGCAGCTAGCATCACCATTATGGTTCTTACAACTTTTCAGTATTACGGACTTTGTTCTTCACGAGCATCCAGCAGTTGGCGCCACAGCTAAAATCAGTTCCCGCTTAATGTATGGAGGAGCTGGAACTATTTAATTATCTCTGTCTTTCTAGTAAAACAAATCAAAAGTAGACACTATAGTTATTTCAAGAAATGTCTGGTGGACGAAATTTTAAAGTCGCAATGTTAGAGAACAAGTTTACACACCAATGTCCTAACTGGTCTAATACATTTAATAGGTGGTGTCCATGAGGCTTTGGAAAAATGGCCTGGGGGCAACGCTTACTGCCAAATTGAGAGCCTGTTACATTTGAGAATGCCCGGCTTGTAGTGCGTTACTATTGTTTGTCTTGGGCCGTTATTGGGTCTGCTGGAAGCTGCTGATTTGCGCTGAGCCAAATCGAGTTTGCACAAAAAATTTCCTCCCCCAAGTGAGTGCAGTAAAGTGCGTGATACAACTGGTAGCCGGGTATGCGGCTTTGGCTGTAGGCACATGGTTCAGGGTGTCTTGTAGTCTCGCACAGATGCACAGCAGACCCGCGTCAGGCTTTGACAGGTGTTACTATAGGAGTCTCCCGCACCATAGCATGGTCATTGGTCTCTATGAACCGCGCCTTGGTGGGCTAATGCAGTTTGTTTAACTGCTGCAAATCTATTTTGGGGGCTTTAATGCAAAGGGGACTCGGTCTGGCTTTTTACCTTCTGGTGGCTGATCTGGGGATCTAACCTAAAGGAAATTGGGGGTCCCCCTGGTAGGCCGTGCCTAGAGTGGCGCGTTGAAGACGGTCGGCGGCGGAATGTTGTGTAACGAGGTTCTCTTCCAATTCGCTTGCGGCTAATTCGCGGCTTACTCCGGTCATGCCCGATTTTTGCCCATGGTGGCCGAACCATTTCGATGGCCAGGAGGCTGGACAGTCTCGGTGCAACTAAAGTCCAGCGGCTAGGACTTCGGCATGTTGTTTGTAAGTGACTGTTGAAGTGTCGCTAAGACGGCTAACCAGCGGGGAAATTCTAAGCTTTGCCTGGTAGTGCTTGAGAATTAATTTTTGTTTGCATTTGAGTTCTTTTTGTTTTAATTGTTTGGAAACGGGCAACGGCGCGCTGATTTGGTGTTCCAAGACACCATTGATAGGGAAAGATCACTGAAATCGACGGCTCCATTTGCCCACAGGGGCTTCCTTGCAATTGGTCAGCGTACAATTTTTGACTTTTCTCCTGCTTTCCTTTCTGTCTGTGGCGCATTGCACGATAGTGACAGTCTGGTGAGTTTTTTTGCTCGGTTGCTGGTTCGCCTTGCTGCGGCATCAACATTTTTTCTATCGGCTTGGCTTCGGGTCAGTTCTTTGTGGTTGAATTGACCCCGGGGTGTTCCTGCTAGGACTGCCTTGTTCTTACGATTGCGAGGCAAGACTCTTTGATGTGTCCCCATCTTCTTGGCAAGCCCCACAGATGGATGCAAAAGGAACCTATACTCAGCTCGGGGGTGGTTTCCTCCACAGCCAGTGCATTCCCGACAATTTCCTTCTTCTTTTACACTTTTTTGTTCGCAGGTACAGGCGATGGACGCGCTGGCATCGTCATCTTCTTTTCGCATTTCTAATGACTCGTCTAGGTCTTCGTGGTGTGTGGTTGTGGCGCTTTGCTTCCTTCCCTCTGGGTAGGGTCATTGTGTCAGTATCTTGGGCATTCATCAGTTTCATTGGTGGCCACTGGATTGCTTCATGGCGTTCTGTGGTGGTATGCTTCGGCGTGATTGCTTTCTGGCCACAGTTAGTTAGGTCTGTTTTAAATAGTGTGTTTGTGTAAAGGTAGAGTCCTTTAGACCTAACATGACAGCGATCTCGCATGGCCCCTCATCCATACTCCTGGAACTCGGCAGGCTGCCTCCCAGATGGCGGAGAGCTGCCACAAAATCTGGCAATGGTCTCGTCTTTGCCTCTGGGTCTTGCTTTTATAAAACTCGTGTCTCTAAGTAAGATTTGAGACAAGCCGGGCGCGTGCTAGTGAGCCTTTAGCATTTGGTTTAAGTTCAGAATGCAGGTCATCTGTTTCACACCTCTTGGGGCTGTTGCCAAATGGCCTTTTGGCCGAATTTTTGTACAATGGCGTGGCCCACAGTGTGGGTTAGGAAGACACGCCCTGCTTTGCGGCTTGATTGAAATTTGCCTACGCATTTCGTTGCTCTCGCAGAAACATCAGGGCAGCGATCGATATAAGACTCCGCAAATCTTGCTTCATTGGGGGTTGAAAAGGTGAGGGCGGCGGGCGTTGCTAGCCGAGCCATTTCATCTAGCGTTGGTTGTTTCTTCGGCTGCTTGCTCGGTCTCTGCTTTTAGGACAATCCCACCTTCCCGTCGGCGCAGTGTTGCGTCTGGATAGACGCGCGGTAAGGCCGGGTTCCAACAATAACTGCTTTATTAGTTAACTAGCAAAACAGTTTACAGCGGACATGTGGCTGCAAGGCCGTTGGCAGCCCTTATATATAGAGGCTTGCCTGCCGGCTTGTAGCCAATGACATTCTTTTAACTTTGCCGCCTTTGAGCGGCTCCTTGGATTCGTTCCTAATGAACCAATCCTTTACTGGCCTTTCTGGCCAATCAGAAGAGACTACTTGGCACCTTCCAAGTTATACAGAACAGATGTGCCACAAGCTACTGCTACTATCTAGCAATTCTACCAGACAAAGCTACCAAACTGCAGTTGCAAAATGTGTCAACCAGTTAGAAGAAATTAGATATAAGAAGTTCTATTTAGAGGTTATTTGGATTTTTACCCAAAAAACCCTTAAATCACCCAATTCCTCGGCATATACATGTGTTTTCTCTTTTTTGGTACAGTTACTGATTTTTAATACAACACACAAAATGTAAGAAAGAACACCATAGACTTCCCTGATCAAGGGATTTACAAGAGCCCTTGCACCAAGGGATCAAGGCAAAGTGGGGAAAAAATTGTTCCATTCTTTCCCTCTTCTTCCTTTTGCAAACAACCACGTGAAAGAGTCTAACAATGAAATCATATTAACAGAATGAAGAGATGGGACCTTATAAAAATATTAAGTTATAACCAGATGCTAGAGTTCATAACCCCTAAACATGGATGCACAGTAGGTGGTTGTAGCTGAATGAGAGAGAAGAAAGTGATGTCATTTCAGTTCTTTGCCAGTTCTTATACTTTTCAGTTTCCTGTCCACCAGGAGGTAAAAGTAACACACTTCCTTCTTATAGATAGCAATGGAATCTGTGTAGAGTTAGAGCCTGTGCTGTTGTATGGGTCCAACAAAATGTTTGAGCAGGCGTGGAAGTGTTGGAGGTAGAATGCTTGGCCTGTGCCAAGAGAAAGCTTGGTTGTGTGGGAATGCAGAGTGGATGGGGAGACAAGTTTAGATAAGACAGTGCATTCACATATAACAAAGGGAATATGAAGAGTTGATAATTAGAGCAATGTAGCATTGTATAAGCATGTGTATCCTTCTAAACTATCATATGTTTGTCTTTTTAAACTTCTGGGATTATAGTCTTAAAGAGCTACACTGTCTGCACTTTTAGGGTGGGTTGATAGATGAGAAGCTGTTCTATATTTTGTTTTGTTTTTTTATCTCCCCAATAGGAGTTAGCTACATATTCTATGCCAGTTGACCATGAGTGTACCTAGATGCTGAGACAGAGATGGGTTGATTCTGTGAACTCATAACCTCTGTTCTGGCAGGCCATGTGGCAAACCTACTTTTGCCTAATTCTGATATTTGTTGGAGTAGAACAATGACAAGAATCAAAAAGAGAGTGATTTTTTTTTCTTTCCTAAACCTTCATAACAAAAAAACTGTCCAAAGGCTCATTTAGACTGATCGTTGCCTGGGCACAGAATTGTAATTTTCATTGTATAAAAATGTGCAAATAGTTATACCAAAAATTTCCATTTCCCTGTAAAAATACAAGAAATCTCCTTAAGGACTAAGTTGCAAAATGGTAACTAAGCCCTTTTTTGCTAGAAGTATAAAAATAGATAATCGCTTGAGAACAGAACAGTAGTTGACTTCCAAATCAATACCACTTAACAGTTACCAACAATCATTTTCCCATCTGGCCACTTATGAACTGTTTTGTCTTTTACTTAAACAAAACATCCTTTGCTAATCCTTTATTACATAATTAACAACTACATCAGGTGATGTTTTAAGATCTCAGAATATGCTTTAGAAGGAAAAATGTTATTGTTACAAGAACTGTGACATGTAGAAAAGGAGGCCAAAATTAATTGACTGCTTATATCATAATTATCTTAGCAGATGTTTGAACATTTTGAATGAGCTATATATATATATATCTGATTTAATTATCAGTCTGAATTTTTAGGATCTCTAAAACTCACTACAACACAGTTCTCTATCCCTGGACAACATGTACAATTGCTTCAGTCCTTTAAACCATAATAAAGTCTTGCTTGCTTCAGAATTTAGAGATTAAGACTTTTGATCATCTCTAAGCTACTTATTTAAGAAAATATAAATTTATTTTTTTTAATTTCACATATTGTCACTTAGGGGAAGATGAGAATTTTATCTTCTATTTCTAATTTCATCACAATGGAAAATGATGGTAATACTGTATAAACAATGTGTGATTTATGAGGGATTAGCTATTCATTATGTTGAAGAGGTTTTCTTGCCAAATAATTTCATTTGGATTTGGTATAACAACTGTATTTATGTTCTTGATGAATTATGGTGATCTGCGGTGCTTTTAATGCCAAGAGACATTGGATGTGTAGCTTTTAAGGAAAAGTTCCTGAGCACAATAGCCAATATTTTTAAAACAGGCAAAGACTTTACTGGAAGCACTTTACAACTACATTTATAATACAGTTAAACACTGTGTAAGTATTTTTAGGGTTCAGAATATTATTCATATCTCAGAACTGTTATTTCATTCTCACTTTGAATGTACGAGGGCTATCCGCAAAATAGATTACATTTTCGTCTGTAGCAAGAAGGGGCGGAGCTAGCGTGGCCATCTTTGGTCTGTGCGTCCGCCGCTTAGTCTGCGTAACATCCAGTAGTGCTAGAGGGAGGTTCGTATCATTGCCCATTATTTCACAGCAAACTTTTGGAAATGTGTGCTGCAATTGAAAATCCCACAAGTTGTGAGGTGCGATCAGTGATAAGGTTTTGTTGGCTAAAACCATAACACGATTGAAATTTTTCGGCGACTGTGTGAAGTGTACGGGGATACATCATCACTGAAGGTGGAGTGCACAATGGTGCATTAAGTTTAAAAATGGGACGAACTAACGTTCATGATGAACAGCGGAGTGGACAATCCAAGCATTGTGACTGTGAACTGGTCGTAAAAGTCAATGACAAGGATTCATGAAAACCGCCATTTCACAGTAAACAGAACTTTTCGCTTACTTTTCCACAAATTTCACGCAGTTTGTTCATGAAAATTGTTACACAAAAAGCTAAGCTACCACAAATTTTGTGCAAGATGGGTGCCAAAAATCCTGATAGAAAACCACAAGAGTCAGCGTATGGCTGCCCATTGAACATTTCTGTACTCTTACGACAAGATGGAGATTCATTTCTTGAATTGAATCGTAACTGGAGACGAGCACTTGGGTCAAACATGTGAACAGCGAGACTAAATTGCAGTCTATGGAGTGGGGGCACACAAATTCCCCCAAAAAACAAGCAAATTCTCTGCAAGGAAGATTATGGCAACTGTTTTTTGGGATAGGCAAGGTGTGCTTCTTATCGATTTTCTGGAACATAGTGCAACAATAAACTCTGTGAGGTATTGTGAAACCTAAAAAACCGTTGCAAAACCTAAGAAAAGCAATTCAGAACAAGCGTAGAGGAAAGTTAAGCTCAAAAATTTTTGTTTTGCATGACAATGCCCGACCACACACAGCAAATCGCATCGAGAAGTCCTGAATTGCTTTCAGTGGGAGATTTTTCCTCATCACCCTACAGTCCCGATCTTGCAACAAACGACTACCACTTGTTTCCGAGGATGAAGACCTGGCTTGGAACACAGCGCTTTGACGATGACGCGGAACTGCGGGCGGGCGTGACTGACTGGCTCAAATCTCAGGCGGCTGAATTTTATGACAATGGAATTACAAAGCTTGTTCACCGCTATGATAAGTGCCTCAATTTGTTCAGTGAATATGTGAAAGTAAGTAGTATTTAAGTGTCACTTTCAAGTGTATATAATAAAAATTTTTTCCTACACTTTGTTTTTTTTTCATTCACAAAACGTAATCTATTTTGTGGATAGCCCTCGTATATACAATATTGTTAATAGTAGTGCATTTGATTTTTATGTTTGTTTTTATATTTATATTTGTTTGTTTTTTTTGTTTTTTTGGCAGATTGTGTTCATCAATCTGAACAGTGGATCCTGCACCTATGGGAACAACAGTAGGAAAATGATAAAGATGAGCATGTGTACATTTGAGTTTTTTCCCCTTTGGTTCGACCAGGATCCCCAACCTGTGGGCTGCAGCCCGCTAGTGGGCCATAAGGAGATTGCAACCGGGCTGTGGAAAAGGCTGGTGAGATGGTGAGTGCACACACACATACACACCCTCACTGACACAAGCACACACCCATACATACTCTCACTTATACAAGCACCCATGTACACTCTCACTTACACTCATTTGTGTGAGTGCAAATGGAGTTGTGTGTGTGTGCACTGGCCAGCAATTCACATGGAACCATCCCCTCTCTCTCCCCACTGGTCCATAATCAGAAATGTTGGGGAACTCTGGTTTAGATTTTCCATCTCATGTCAGCGGTCAAATTTAACTCTTCCATTAATCTGAAAATATGGTTATATGATTATTCTTAATTTTAAAAAAATTATCAGGAACACAAACCTGTTTGATAACTTCTTCTCTATAAGGGTAATCTTAAAACAAATAACATTCAACATGATTCCATCAATTAACATTCAACCACACTTTGATTAATTTGATTCCAAAATATCCAACTGATTTTCCTTCTCCTTTCTGATAAACAGCACATCTTCCTTCCCTCCAATTAAGTTGAAGAAAGAAAAAAACCCTCTGTTCTTTTTTAAAGTGGCTGTCACCTTTTGCAAAAGCATCCCAAGAGTTATCTATCTATATTACTGAACAGAAAAAAAGGCAATTTATTTAGACATTCAGTTATGGCCATGTTCCATCCCCCACCTGCCACATTTATGTTCTGTTCCCATAACAGCTGACAGTTTTAAGGTCACATTCTGCATGCATTCCTGAGTCCTACAGCTATTGAACACCTGAGTTGGCTTTCTGTAACATGGGAGGTTCTTCCACAAGTACTTCATCCATAATGCCTAATTCTGAGTAATTCCTCAAAGTGAAATATTGGCCAGAAATTTTTTAGGCAGGTCAGAATCTGGCAGGAGTTGGGCAAGAGACTCTAGTCTAATTAGCTCAATATAGTCCTGTCTAGTCTATATTTTGAGATGGTGATCTAAGAAAGATATTTTCCAAAACTCATCTTATATCAACAGAATTTGACATGTATTTTTACAATTCCCATGTTCACACCATGTTGTTCAGTGATGGAATTCTAAAATATATTTATTATTTTTCACTCTGAGAAGTCCTTGTCTAGCACTTATGATGTTACTTAGTTTGGGTAATGAAACATGTTCAAGGAAACAAACAAGCTCAGGGAGCATCAAAGACCCCTCATTTTAATCATGAGCTACAAATATTCTCCTTTATTGTATTGTTCACTCTCTTGTTTAGTGTTCTTTTTTCCCCTTTTATTAAACAAATATTTTCTCAAATTAAAACATGTGGTCTTTTATCAATAGCAGGTGTCAACACTAACCTAAATTACAGTTAGGGTTTCAACTTGTCAGAAGAAGAAAGAAGAATTCAGACTTGAAAGATGAGATCCATACATGAACATCCAATTAAGCTGTTTTATTGCGAAACAGCCTGTGCACAGCAGTTTTCTCAACTAATGGCTAGCACCTGCTTGGAATTAGATAAGGGTCCACAGAATTCAAGGGGGATTGGACTTAGTCCATTTATGGCTATGTAGAAATTCTAGGCTGATCCCTCTTTCAACTCCATTCCCAGGTTCTGCTACTCCTTCTCTGATATTCTTTAAGTTGCAAAATAAAAACTAAAATATAATATTCTTTTTCCTGGACTTTTCAGACTAAAAATTGATACTTTCATTAGTATCATTAGTGACAAACCAATTCATTCAATCAAAATGTTGTTCATTCTGAACAATTAACTTGGTTAATATTGTAAGTCATTTTTAACTTTCTAAGCTAAAAGTATAAGACACCATGGAATGCCATGTTAGGGTAGATGCTGTAATCCTTCTGTGATCATTTTTATGATCATTTTACTGCATTTGCCACCATTATGATAACTTAACTGAGGTGCAGAAAGTATATCTTTGTATACTATTTTACACAGTTTTAAAACAGTGCCACACTGTGGGAGTTACAAGAAATCAGGATTCTGAGTTCACCTCTTCCAGCAAACACATTTTCCTAAAAAGATGTAACTTTTTGTAAGCCCACTTCAATAGATATAACTCATGAAAACAAGTGTTCCTTTTGTTTGTTGTTACCATAGACCAGGGGTCTTCAAACTTGACAGCTTTAAGACTTGTGGACTTCAACTCCCTGAATTCCTCCCCCAGTCATGTTAGCTCAGGAATGTTGTTTTTCACTCCTGGAGTGTGTTACTGTGATAGATATTCTAACCATAATAGAGGTACTCCTCAACTTACAATTATTCATTTAGTGACCATTTGAAGTTACACTGAAAAAATAGCTTATGATCGTTTTTCAAAACTTATCACTGTGGGAACCTCTCTGTAGTCACCTGATCAAAATTTGAACCCTTGGCATGTATTTATTATGGTTGCAGTATTCCATGATCATGTGATCCCCTTCTGCTACCTTCTGACAAGAAGAGTTCATGGAGAAACCAGATTCACTGAACAAGCATGTTACTAATTTAAGAATTCCAGTGATTCACTTAACAAATGTGACAAGAAAAGTCATAAAATCTGGGCAAAACTCACTTAATAAATTTTTCACTTGCCAACATAATTTTTGGGCTCAATTGTGGTCATAAGTTGAGGATTACCTGTATATCTAATTTGCTTCAAACCATGGCAACTTTCTTTTCATAGCTATTCAAGGCTGCTAATTCATAATTTTATGTTTTATCTCTGTCTAAATTGTTTCATTTTCACACTATGTATTATGCTCATAAGAATTTAATCTCTTTGTCTAAGAAGTCTGCAATTAACTTTTAATGCTTTGAAAGCAATATACCTTAGCTTAGGCAGATGTATAAATTATTGAATGTTGAAGCTAAATTGTGGCTTGTATTGTTTAAGAATACTCACTGTGTGTGTATCGAACTATGAAGATATTATGTGAGGAAATCATTGAAAAGTATTTGCTGAAATTAGATATCCCATTATATCAAAGAGAGGACTAGCAAACCCTGTATTTTTCCAACAGCAATGATATCTCATTAGGGATTATACTAATGAAATTGTCTTACATAAATAGCTACATAAATCTACCATATGTTAAAGGCAATTTCCCTTTTTCATTTCTCCAACTGTTATGCTGAGTCTGCCAAAATATTTGCCAATTAGTCTACTTGCATTGGCAAACTGGTGAGATAAGAGCCTTGCTGAGAAAGACCACCCAGGCATTTCACTGGTTGCCGAACATCTGCCAGAGGATAATAACCTTCCCTCACTTCAAATCTGAGCTGGATTCCAGCTCAGCTTTTGCTTTCAATGCCAGTATTTGCTATTTAAAGCAGGAAATCAAAGTAGAAACGACCATTACATACACTACTGAAAATGTTCTTGTTTTGTTCTTTTGTTTTGCCCAAAACCTCTGATCTGTTGTATTTTTATATTCAGAAAATATGGATCTAGATTTTATGAAGGCAGGCAGACGCACGACCATTTTTAAAATGTTATTGAATCAAAATCTAGTGAACTTTAATTGAAAGTTGAAAATTTCACCTTTGATAATACATCAGGCAATACAGTACAGAATAAGTATGCAATAGATTCTGATACATGGACTGAATCAATGCCACATATGGTCTTTGTGCAAGAGGTGAAAAATATTGAATGCAAAATTCAAACATTGACTCCATCCATGAATCTTTGACATGACGTAGGTACATTGTATTTGTTACCATTCAAGCCAGTAGAGGGCACCCTTGTGTTAAAATCAAGCATTTGGATGGAAATGAAAAAGGAAGGAAGGAAGGATGGAGGGATGGATGGATTCAACCTGTTTTATTACGAATTATGGCTGATATTTTTGGAATTCAAAACAACAAATGTAAAGAAATACAAGTTATCACAGCAAATATCCTTCCTGTGAATTGTGTGAAAATTTAAATAATAAAAACCTGGAAGACAGTGACTATCTGACTTTCATTCTGATTTTCCCTAGTGCTCACATTTTTAAATATAATCTCAATTTTCAAGAAGCTTCATATATTTTATCACATCTTTATGGAACAGTAACAGATAATTTCACTGGCAAGCATGAATTAATATCACTTAGCACAACATCTTTTTACTTCTATTGTCTCTTTTGTAAATTAACAAAGCCAAAAATACATGGCCTTTTGGAGTTTTCCTACTTTATGCTTGTTTTACAAGTTGCATGTATTAATGCAACTTGTAAAATGTATTAATGTTTTACAAGTTGCTTCTATTAATATTTCTTGCACCAGGCACAGGTAGTTGTTGCTTAAAAGAAGTCACTGAACTAATCCAAGATTACTGCTGAGAATTGATGCTTTAATTACACCATTCTAGATGTTATACAGTAGCCTATGCTTCTGCCAATGTACCTAACTTTTTTTTTCTTATTAAAAATAATTAACTCAGAAGAGAGAAAAACAATTGCTTCAAAATCTGTTGTGATTGAATGTTCTGTGGACTTACAAATGGAAGGTTCCTTAAAGAAGCTTGCTGTACCCTAGGAAGGGAGGTTAATAGGGTCAGGATCACAAATATAAACCACCAAATATGTTGGGAACATTTCCAGTCATAGACATTAGGCCAGAGGTTGGATTCAACTGGTCCAGGTCAGTTCAGGTGAACTGGATGTTAATTTTTACATCCAGTTCAGCGAACTGGGAGTTCCAAAGACCAGCTGGCCCTGCCCCAACCCACCCCGCCCCTCCTAGGAGTCCCCACGTGCCTGGTCCTGGCTCCCAGGTAAGTGCAGGGAGGTTTGCTAAGACCGAAATGGGGTGCGGGGTGTGACATGCCCCCCCATGCCCCATTTTAGCTCTCCTGGAGCTCCAGGGAGGATTGCTAGGCCCAAAATGGGGCACAGGGGTACATTTTGGACCTTGGAAGGCTCCCTTGAGCTTCCTGGGAGCAAAAATGGCATGCAGGAGGTTGCAGGGAGGCTTACTCGGCCCAAAATGGGGCACAGGGGTACAAAGAAAGAAAGAGAAAGAGAAAGGAAAAAAGAGGAAGGGATGGGAGAAAGGGAGGGAGGGAAAGGAGAAAGAAAGAGAAAGAGAGAGAGAGGGAGGGAGGGAGAGAAAGAGAGAGAGAGAAAGAAAGAAAGAAAGAAAAAAAGAAAGAAAGAAAGAAAGAAAGAAAGAAAGAAAGAAAGAGGGAGGGAGGGAGAAAGAAAGGGAGGGAAGGGAGAAAGAGGGAAGGGAAAGTAAATGAGATAGGGAGAGAGGGATGAATGGATGGAAGGATGAATAGAGGGAGGGAGGGAGAAAAAAAGGAGAGGAAGAAAGAACCCCAAACCCTGGCACTAGACGCAGTTTTAGAGGATGCTTTGAAACAGCACAGCAATCCAGGGCTGGAAGGCACCTCGGACGTCGTCTAGCCCAATCCCTGCTCTAAGAGCATTGTTAAAGTGAGTTTCTCTCTTTTGACCCACCTAGTCACATGACCACCTAGCCACGCCCACAGAACAGGTTGTTAAAAAATTTGAATCCCATCCCTGCATTAGGCTAGTTTTGACATAGATCACCTCACTTCTTCCCAAGACTGTACTACTTTTTGGTCTTGTCATCTCAATAAGAATCGGTCTTCAGGTGTTTCGCTAGAATTTCTTTCATTTCTGATCAGTGGGCAATGCTGGCTGGTTGTCTGGCAGATCTAAAGGCATCTGGAAGGTCCCAGGTTTATCATCTCTGATTTATGGTTTTGCAAAAGCTTTTTAGGTTAAATGACACTAACATCAGTAGATTAGGGTTTATCCCAGATTCTGCCATGTGAGATCCAGTCCTTTTTATAACAAGAATAGGAAGATGCATCAACACAAGGCTTCCATATAATACTCCAAAAAGCATTTTCCCCCAAATGCTGCTGCTGCTCCTGCTCTGCTTGTTTCAGAAAGCTTTTTTGAAAATCAAAATCTAAAAATACTTTTTTTTCTGTAAATGCCATCAAATTTTGATTTTTAGCAACCAAATTGATGAATGTTCTGCAGGATAATCTGTCTCCAACTTGGTCCCTCAAATCTTTCAGTAGTGCAATTATAATCTCTATGATTGACTTTATCCCAGTTGTCTGTTGGTCATCTTTTTTCTGTCTTTCCAGTTTCCCCAGCATTATCGGTTACTCAAGAGACCAAGGTCTTCACAGTAATTTGTCCAAATATGGTAATTTGAGCCTGGTAATTTGTGCCTCAAATGAGAACTCTGGATTGACTTTTTCCAATGAATAAGTAATTATTAATATTGTAAATTTTAAATGCTATAGCAATAATTGTTTTCAATTCAACTTTAAAATGTGTCAAATAGTCTTTATCTGAGCAATCCAAGAGTTTCAGTACACTGTGATATGATATAAATATGAGAAATAAATAGAACATTTTAAGGGATAACAAAAAAACTGTAATTCTATGAAACTGTCTAATGCTGTTCGTGTAATTTAATCTCCAATCAATCTGGATATTAGGTGGACCAATGCAGAATGGTTTTACTTGGATGAAATAAGGAGGAATTGTCATCTGACTAGCAGATAATGTCTTGTTAAGGCAAACAAGAAGACACTAAATAGAAAACATTATATTGGAGCAGAAATAAGACAATACAATTTTATAAAATGAAGCTGCAAGGTAGCTTGAAAAGAGAGCATAGCAGGAATTATTCAATGCCAATACATTCATTTATTTCTTTAACTAAAGTTTAAAGTTTCAGAATTCTGTGTATATTGTCTTACATTTTCAAAGAGTATGTGATACCTACATTATTTTGATGTCTGGATTACAATATGGAAACATTTTTATTTGGATTCCTTTTGAATCATGCTGTAATTATGTTTTTAAGTCTCTATAACTATGCAATTACTTCATTTTGTTTGTTTTAATTGAAAACAGATATTTCTCTTTTATAAAAGAATTACTTTGGGATTTAAGGCTTTTAGAAATCGCCCTGATTATAAGTCCTGAGGATTGTCCATTTTGCCCATTTGTTTGGACTCTCTGTCAAAAAGTGAGCCTTTCTGTCTGGGTTGTCTTCTGAATGAGTTTTTTTTTAAATAAAAGCAAATAAATCAAGGCTTGAACCATCCACCTTCTCTCCCTTAAATCCCATGCATTCTTTTGTATGAAGAGAAGAAACATCCCTGATTGGATGTACATAAAGCAGATTTTTGGTACCACTTCTGGAATCTGTAATGAAAATATTTACTAATAATATATACTAAGACACATGACTGATGTGTTTGGGTGACCATTTCTATAATAAAAAGAGGAAATAAAAATCAAAAATATGACTGAGGTTTATGACACATAAAGCACAAGACAAAAACCATCACCACTACCATGATTTGCAACCATTAATGCTAAAAAAAGTTTGCCATTTACTTCTTGAATAGTTTTTGAATATTCATTATATATACATCATATCCCATCTTTTTTCTACCGTATTATGAAATTCATAATCTTGGGGGGGGGGGAATCCCAATATGTTACATACCCATCTATGTTTAGCCATGACAATTATTTGATATTACAACTCCCCAGGCAGAATCGTCTAACTAACTGCTATGAAAACCTCCTCTCAAGGTCCCTCTATTTATTTGTGAATAAAAACAAATATTATAAGTCTATACAATACAAGTGGTTGCTGCAAAGGTGCAACAAATCTAGTGATCTCTACCTATTGTAACAAAGAGAGATAATTGAGATAAGTTTTTTTATCCAACTGTACAATAGTAGAAAACACAGCATGAAGATAGGACACATACCAGTACAGGAGATCATCACTGTAGCATTTATCAATTTTATTTTAAGAGTACACATGTATACATGGATTAATAACAGAGGCTAGCAGATCAACATAGATTCATAATACCAAATAAAGTATTTACAGAAGTAGAATTGACAGAATAAAAAGGTCTACCCAGGGCAAATAAATCAAAATCTTGCCAGAAGTAGATCAGACTATGGAGACAAACCAGGGAGTCAGAAGTAGAGAAAAACATCAAAGCTATTAAACCATTTTCATTCCCAAAGAAGGCATCCTCTCCTGTGCCTTCTCCTCAGAAACAACAAAGCCCTAAAGATAATTGAAACAAAGAATAACTGAGCATCTAGAACAGCACAAAATAGACAATGTTCCTTGCATTGACATTTGTTCCAAAGAAACAGCAAGAACAAGCATTAAAAGATTCCAATACTATAGTATCCAATATAAGCACCAGCTCACTACAAGAAACAAACAACTAATGAACAGCATATCTGCAACTGAATACCCTGGATGCAAAGAAATGCAGAATGGATGAAAGAAATTAATAAGAATAAAAAAAACTGAAATGAGAGAAATTGTAATAGTAGCAGAAATGGTGGAAGAAAGGACAAGGAAGATCAAGAATTGGTCAGCATGAGTTGAAGATGAACTGCATAGTTTTTGGTTGAAAGATCTGACTGGTTTATACCCACTCATTGCCAAACAATTTAACAAGATATTTATAAGTTAATACATCATGAGAATGAAGATCTTAAAGTCTAAACTCAGTGGAAGAAATATTATCAAGATAATTAACACCTGGGCAATTCTAGTCATTAGAAATACAACTTCAATGGTGAACTGGACTCAAGCAGAACTGAAAATAATGGCAATGAATCTTGCCCTTTTTCCATGCAGTGACATTAACAGACTCTACTTACCAAGGAACTTAGATGGATGTGGAATGTTGCAAGAACACCAAACAGCTGAAGAAGAAAAGAGGGAATTGAAAGTATCTGAAGGTTAGTGAAGAAGATGCACTGAAGCTAGTATATCATGATGGCGTATTGAGTATTGGAAAGACTAAACTGCCTTACAACAAAGACCAAATGAAGAATAGAAAAGAGATGTGGTAAAGCAAAATATTATATGGATAGTACATAAAAATCCTAGCAGGCAAAACAGATAACAACAAGAACCTGGAAATGGCTCAGACAGGAAAGGTGAAGACAGAGTTGATAATTCTGGCTGCACAGGAGCAAGTTTTAAGAACAAATGCATTAAAAAGCCAGAATTGAGAAGATAGCAACAGAAAGTAAATGCCGCCTCTGCAAAGATCTGCCTATCCCAGAACCTTGGGAAAGATTTAATAGTCAGATAAAAGTGCTAGATCCAATCCAAATATCTGCCTGATTTTGTCCAACAATAACAAGAAATAATTTATACAAGCTATATTTACTTCTGCAACAAAGAGCATGGCTATCCGATTCAGATTTCAAAAATCCACATGACCATTAAATGCAAATAAGTCTAATTCCTTGCTGCTATCAATGATTGTCTAGTTTTTTGCACCACAGATTTGGTGTCACCAGCCAAGAGACATCTCATCATTCATGGGAGAATTCCTCCTCATTTTATTTCATTTGATTCTACCCATTTTCTTTCCTAACAAAATGTACTGTTTGTGATATATTCCAGTGTAAACAAAATCCCAGATGCTTTATCACGCTCATCCAAAGCATATACTTTCTGTTCTTTATTTACAGATTCTAGCAAATATTTTACCAAGGAAATTGATGAATGTTGACTAGTTGGAACAAGATCCTATGCTACACTGCTAATTTCTTTGTAAAGTTTTCTTCGTTTAAATGGATATTGCTTTCTGACAACAATGACAAAATAGTAATAGCAATAAGACTTATATACCACTCCATATTGCTTTACAGCCCTCTCTAAGCGGTTTACAGAGTCAGCATATTGCCCCCAACAATCTGGATCCTCATTTTACCCACCTCGGAAGGATGGAAAGCTGAGTCAACCTTGAGCCTGATGAGATTTGAACTGCCAAATTGCAGGCAGCCAGCAGTTAACAAAAGTAGCTTGCAGTACTGCACTCTAACCACTGCACCATAGTGGCTCAAAATAATTTTTAAAAGAGAGTAACTCCTCCTATTCACCCAGTTCTTAATGTTATTCCACCTGGGAGAAAAAGAAAAATATAATCATCTGGCACAGTGTTTCATATTAATGTCACTTGCTTAAGTCTGAATGGATAAAATAAGAACAGAAATGTCCCTCCCATCATGTTAGCAGGCCAGTAGAATCTGCCTTGGGTCTCCTTGTTCCCACAGAGTACTGTACCAGAAACATCAGCTTAGATAATAAGTCAGGCTTGGCATATGCTAAACATGTGTGAAGACTGTCACTGTCTGAAGACTTCAGCTCCCTACTGAACTCTGAGTGCTCCCACACTTGCTGTATTTCCCTCATTTCTTCTGTTTTGATTGCCTGATCTTTCTCTTGAACCATGAGAAATTTGGCTTTTCTTCATGAGAAATTACTAGCAGAAATAAACTCATGCCTCCAGTAGTAGAAGTTGGATATACAACCAAATGCCAAGATTGCATCGTGTCATCCTCTTCTGACTCAGCAACAACCAACATTCTATGATAGCGTGAATTGCCTTTTCCTCTCTGACCATAATACCCATCATACCATGCAGAAGATCAGCTACTGAAGAACACCGAAATCAAGCCATATGTATAGGACTTGCCCCAGGCTTGCAATTCTAGGTTTTTTCCTTTTGAGTCAACATAAATTTGGACATTTTCTTCCTGGCCTTAAAACTGGGAAACATCTGCTTAAAGTTTATATAACTGTATTGTGTATCCTAAAATCTGTTGCTTTTCACCTCACCAGAGCAAAAATTAAAGATTTACCTTCTCATAGCTTTGTCAGAACTGAATAATATGAGAGAACTAAAGTGATAGGAAGCAGAACACAGGAAGAAGCTGCTGGCTATATTCCAATTGGGTAAGAAAATTCCTTTGATGTCATATGTAAAAAATATTACATATTTTTTCCAAATTGTAAAATGCTAAATTTAGGGAATATTGTAAATTTGCTAGCATGTCTGTCAAATTCATTTATACGGTAGCAGTTTACCATAAGCCCAGGTACTATTCCTCAGTGCGAACATTGGGGAAGTAATAAAAAAAAAAAAAAAATGCTANAAAAAAAAAAAAAAAAGACTGCTATACATTTTATTTTGTCTTTAACAGAAATAAGTATTCAAAATATATTTAAAGTTGAAAGTTATGCAACAATAAATAATCAAGAGTCCCTTTTCTTTCTGGAGTCATAATGATCAAGTCTCAAGTCAGCTGATAATTTTGAGCCTGAGAGATAATCCCCAAGTGGAAATTTTGAAGTCGAGGAGTTCCTGTTGTCAGAGGTTTATCCATAGCACACCATTACAAATCCAGTAAACACTCAAGAGCTAACAATGGAAGAGTCAAGGACAAAGCTCAGATAATAAGTGGCTTTTATTGCAGACACAATGAATCATAATAATGGAAATCAGTTACTGAAGAATCTAGCCTGCTGTATTTAAAAGCTCAGAACTGACTGCCAAGGTAGGTCCAGAGGAGGAAGCATCACACTGCTAACATCCAATAGATAATAGAAAATACAAAACAGTTGCAAAAGTACATTTAATATTGCAGATAATTATATGTAAGAAGTTTTATTGCATAGGCCAAAAAATAGTGAGAAAACTTGGGTATCTTCTCCCAATCTATCTCTTGGAAGTATTATCATAATCAGAAACAAGAGCCAGAATTGCTTTATTATTTATTAATATTACATTATATGCTGTCCAATTCCCAAAAACTCTAGGAAGATCATGAGTAAGAACATTAAAAACTAGAAAGAAATAGACAACAAGAATAGAAAATGAGAAGAATGAGAAGAAAACATGAACCAATTCACATGATTCAAAGTACGTTTTGCTCACCAGGCCTCACCAAAGTCTGGGTGAAGATAGTGACATATGAAGCAAGTAAATGGTTCTAGATTGGGAAAGAGTGTTCAATGGTTGCATATGATTATTTTATTGTTTTGATGTGCAAATCATTTCATTAGAAATTCTAGACTAGAAGAAATAGACATTTGAACTCTATAAATTCACAATCTCATTTATGCTAATAATATCATTATAATTGCGGAAAGTGATCAATTCAATTTCTTGTTGAAATTGAAACAAGGCTAAAAAAAAAACCCCAATCTACATTTTTTAAATTAAATTTATAGACCACCCAAATATATCAAAACTCTGAGTGGCTTAAAGAATAAAAACAAAAATATATGAAAATATATGAACAAACAAATTCATGATCTTTGAGCTTGGTTATTTTTTTGCAGATGTTTCATTAGTCAAAGTAGGTAACATCACCAGTGCTCGTAAGGAGTGGGGTTTGCTCTCAGTTTATAGTATATTCTAATGCATTGGTGCCCAATCTTTCTGGCTTTACAGACCGGCGGTGGCAGCAGTGGTGGTGGTGGGGAAGACAGGATGGTTCCATGCAAGCGGCAGGCTCGTGCATGAGCATGAGCATTTGCCGCTTGTGCAAATGGAGCTTTTCATGTGAGCATGTGTGCCCGCCCACTTGCCTGCTATTTACATGGCCTGGTTCCCACTGGGCTGTAGTAACTATGTGGCATTCATATGTTTGCAACTTTGTATCATTGCAACTATATATTGTTCAGGCATTT
>BHFT01005323.1:0-24679 GCA_004320025.1 Laticauda laticaudata
GTATAGTGCACAGCATTGTATGCATGATCTTGATACTTAGTGTCACGCCTTGTGGACTACTGTTCACAATAGCATGTATATATATAAAAAAGGACTATTTGATATATTCATTGCCCTGAGTTATTTATACAAAAATAATAAAGGGATAAAAATAATTTAAACATCTATAAAATACATGGCTATGCACAATTTATACATCTGTGCCAGATGGAGAATAAAGTTTTAAAATATATATTTCTGAAAAAATATACAGTATTAATGAGCTGATCATGAAGAGCCCATTTCCTGTAAATTCTAAACTTACCTGACTTGCTGGATGAGCCTAAGATGTTTTGCCTGAGGCAGAGAACAAAATGCTCTTCTGTTTTACTTTGGCTGCATTACACACCCATAGTTAACAATCATGTTGACTTAATTAATCTAATTCTCTTGGTTCACATAACTTCTTCACACGATTCATACATATTGATTCTATTGTGCAGGTTGGAATAGTCCAGTTTAAAAAGATTCTACTGGGAACACAGTATAGAATAGATAGTAGCATTTCCTATGTAACAGCAGCCTCATGAAATCATCTCAGTTCTTTTCTATGTGCCACAGCAATAAGCTGACCTAATGTTTTTTAATATTTCAGAATGATTCCACCCAATCTTGTTGGTTTTGTGGGTTTCCAGGCCCGTAAAAAGTGTTAATGTATCAGATTAACTACAATAAGCTTTTGTTTAATTCAGGTGTTCAAAATTTTCAGTAGGCTTAGTATTAGTTAGCTATCATTTAAAAAAAAAATTGGCAAAAATCTATGGTGGGCTAATCTGTGACTGAGCCACCACAAATAGGATAGGTTTTTTCCCCCACCCATTTTTTGCCCCTATAAATTCTAATAGGGAGTGAAAAGGAAAAAGACTTCTCAAAAGTGGTGCAGTTAGAATTGCCCAATTCTTTTAGTGTACTCTTTTAAGTTCTTTATTTTCAAGGTAGAAGAAAGGGTTGGCCTCAGGTTTGGATAACATGAGAATTCCTAGGTATGGTTTGTTCATTTATCATTACCTTGGATACTCTGTGTTTACTCAGTTATCTTGACCCAGAAATTACTGAGTTACAAGGTTCACGATCATGCTGATCCTAACAAACTGGTTGAACATATTAAGTAAATATAGGCATTTATAAAATCTAATAAAGTTTTTGATCTAAACTTTAGAAAGAAGTGAAATTAAAAGACTGACTGCATAGGTAGTCCTTGACTTAATGACTAATTGAGCCTAAATTCCTATTGCTAAGTGAAACATTTGTTGTGAGTTTTGTCTCATTTTACAATCTTATTACAGTTGTTAAGTGAATCACTGCAGTTGTTAAGTTAGTAACACAGTTGTTCAATGAAATTGGCTTCCCCATTCACTTTGCTTCTCAGAAAGTCACAAAAGGTGATCACATGACCCCGGGACATTGCTACCATCCTAAATGTGAAGCAGCTAAGTATCCAAATTTTGATCATGTGAACATGGGAATGGTGCAATGGTCGTGTGAAAAACATTAGCTCCCTTTTTAAAGTGCCTAACCCCAACTCCAGTCACTAAAACTCTTGTAAGTTGAAGACTCTGTATTATATCGTGCAGCTTATCTGTAATTAAGTTTATTTATCGAGCTTTCTATAGCTGCTTAACACGCTGAAGAATAAACTAGTCTGACTGAGTTTCAATGGCATGCTACAGTGGAGGGATTCAAATTTTTTTACTACTGATTCTGTGGGCGTGGTTTGGTAGGTGTGGCAGGGGAAGGATACTGTAAAATCTCTATTTCCACCCCACTCCTGAGGGAAAGGTAATGCAAAATCCCATTCCCTCCCCACCCCACTAACCTGCTTTCCAGCTCCGTTCTCCTGTGCAGGACAACAAAAGAAGACCCAGTCACTCAGCTGGGACTCGGGAGGCAGAGAATAGATGGGGTGAGGCCAGTCAGAGGTGGTATTGGCTGGTTCTCTGAAGTACTCAGAACTCAGAGTTCTCCAGAACTGGTCATAAACTGCTGAATACCACCTCTGGCATGCTAGGTTAAAATGAGGATGGTTAATATTAGTTTTATATCCTACCTTTCCTTCAAAGCAGCATCCATAATATACTTTGCTCCTTCAGTGAAGTAGGTTTGGTTGAGAGAGTGACCAACTGGCCTAAAGCCACCAAGCAAGCTTATTGGACTTAGGGTGGATTTAAATCAGGGATTTCCCAGTATCTTAAATACAACCACAATGGTTCTCACATGGTTCAATATATTATGTAAACTCTCTTGATGTGAAGAGTGTTTCTCATAAGAAAAGCAGAATTTACTTCTCAAAAAAGACTTCCTCTTTTAGGATAAAGTAATGTGAACCTCAAATCATAATCAGAAGTTTGGAACTATCAAAATGTAACACAGGATATATATAACAATCCTGAGCAATATGTGTGTCTGTCCCAAAAGTGCTGTTTCAGGAGGCAATTGGACTTTGTTTTTTCTTTGAAGACGTTTAGCTTCTCATCTAAGAAGCTTCTTTAGTGCTAACAGAATAGTGGGGAATGGAAGGATTTATATTCCTTGCAGACAGTTGGTCATTTTCATCCTTTTAGAGCAGGGCAGTCAAACTGCCAGCCAGATGCGTCATGTGCTGGCCACGCCTACCCCCGGTTTGGCGAAGGGGTATAAAGTCCCAACATGTCACATGATGCTGCTGTGATGTGAGTTTGACACCTGTTTTAGAGGGTCATTGAAGCACTTGGAGGTTTATGTGTTCCCAGGGTCACCTGAGTAGTGCCCCTGGTTCCTGTCGTCTGCATTTTTTTCTTTTTTTCCCTTTTGAATGATGTGGGAATAGGAACTGATTTCCAGAGAAAAAGAAAAAAATGCAGACTACAGGAACCAGGAACACTACTCAGGTGACCCTGAGGACAAAGTCAAACCTCCAAGTGCTTCAAGGACCCTCTAAAAGGATGCAAATGACCATATCTGTAAGGAATATAAATCCTTCCATTCCCCACTATCCTGTCAGAGCTGAAGAAGCTTCTTGTATCAGAAATGAAATGTCTTCAAAGAAAAAAGTTCAACTGCCTCCTGAAAAAGTACCTTTGGAACAAACAAAACCTGGATGACTGAGAATCTCTATTGACTATGTATATGTATGACCATTTTTATGTGGTGGTAAACATTTAGCATTATTCTAAGGGTGAGAAGCCAAGATGTTATAAAGTCTGTTTGATAAAGGTCTTTTTCTGAGCAGTCAATTAATTTAGGGACTTGTAAGTAGAAAATGACACATTTTTTGTGAGGATTTTCAATTTGCTTAGCTGAATACCTGTCATTTTTCTTCTCTATAAATAAGAAACAATGGTATCATTATCAAATAAGAAATTAGTAAAGTGAATGTTTAAATACTACATAACTAAAGTGGACATAGTCAAATACAAAATGTGCATTTGATTTCTGAACTCTTAAATAATATGCAATGACTAATGATTATTATACATTCATTTTTTTTACAATAACAAATTAGCAATAGATATCACCAGATAAATAAAAAAGTTAAAAGAAAAGGAAAAGAGAAAATTGTCAGGATAAGTTTGATGTTAGTTGTCGACTTATTTTAATTGCTACAACTATATATTTGGCTACTCTCTTGATGTGGTTAATACTTATTCCAACATCTAATTACCAACTACCCGTACTTAAATATTTAGAAAATAATCCTTTCTTCCTTTTTGTTGTTCCTGTCCTGAAGTTGGTAACATGGAATGACTATTTGAAGTTTGCCATCAATTTGTAGTTATAAATAACAATCCTTGCCCTGGCCAAAGGTGATATTGATAATTAATCAGGTGATGTTCATTTGGCACAGACATGAGATCACATGCAGCTTCTTTCAATGGCATTAAATCTTTTCTAAACAGAAGGATCAGGGTTTCCTTTTAAGTTTAACTCTTCATTTGTAATTTGCATGTAACAAAAACTGTTCTGTGCAATAACATAGAAAAAAAGTTATTTTAAATCCTGGTACATGATGTTACCTGCATATCTAATACTTCTTATAGCCTACTAATTTTGGCAGTCCAGCAAAAGACAAAATTATTGCAAATGGGATGAGCATGACAAATGCTTCAGACAAATGCTCAGGCACTGGTTTGTGCAAAACTTAAAATTAGTTCAGCTATACTAAATTCAGTTACATCCTTCTCCAGTCATGTCTTACAGAAAAGCCCTGTGAAATTCAAATTTATTTTGACATAAGAAAGTTTTGTAATGTAAAACTCCAATGTTTTAGTATTGCTTCAACACATTTAAACTGTGTGCCATTGTTAGCAGATTTAATTGACTATCCAAGGTCTTAGAAGCTGAAAAAATGGAAGACCATAGCAATATGGTTTTTTTCCTACCAACATTCTCAGACCACATTCTCATTTACAATTTTGGGATTTACATGGCACAATATAAAATTATTTGCCATTTCCTTTTTCTACAAAGTTTTTTTCCGCACTTTCAGACTACTTTATAGAAGTCCAGTTGATTCCTCATGCAATACTGAGGGCAAAATAGTTTAAGGCCATGGTGAACATACTCTATCCAGCCGCCAATATTCACATACATGTGTTCTATGCAAATATTTTATTAACAAACCCAGTCAAGATAAGCATGTATTTGATCAAGAAATGCATGATAAACTGGTCACACTGTACTGTGTGTCAAATTGTATGCCTGGATGTGGAACTGTTGTGAGGATTGAACTAAGGCTTTAAGTGCAGCATATGGACTGTACAATTTGGTTGCTTTAAATAGCTATCTTACAAATAATTGGTACCACAATTCCATCATTACCTAGACAATATATTGTTAGAGCTGAAGGTTTTAGGTTGGAAAAGGTTAGAATAGAATTCCAGTACTTAGATTTATTTACAGTACTTGTTTTGGTTTTTTTTCCAGATAGTGAAAAAATTATCATACTTCAAACATAAATAACACACTACACAGTCATAAAGGAACATAGTTTGGTTATAATTCCTCCCATTTTATAACAAAAAAACATAAATGAATCAGAGAAATTGAAAAGGTACTTGAGTCATGTCTAACTGAAGACAAGTCTAACTGAAGGTGGCAGTACCGAACTGATGCTGGTTAATCTCAAAAGCTAAACAGGGTTGGTTATGGTTGGCATTTAGGGGAATCTCTTGCGAATAACAAGGCTCTAAACTGGTTTACTAAACTGAAAATACAGTTTACCCTGAAAGAAAATAATGAAACACTGTTGTGATACATGAATCCATTTCAACAGGAACTTGCATAAGGCACCAACGTGCCTATTGTCCCTGTCCTATTGGGTTTTTTTTCCTTATTCGTATCCATTTCATGTATTCATAACCATGTTTATACTTATTCCTGTTATCTAATAATAACTTGACAAAATAACATAAATAAAATAAAATAAAACATAGGAACAGAAGATTAGTTTTTACAAACTACAGTGGAAATCTCTGTAACTTTGTCATTATCTGCCATTCAAAGTAGTTTGTTTAGTTATTGTATGTCATGTACAGGTCATGCAATCACTGATATACAAATTTAGTTTAAATAAAATGTCAGCATTATATACACATGCAACAAACATATTATGTGGACAATACAGTATAGGAGATAAAATATTAAGATAAAACCATAATAAAATTGTCATAATATGGAGTCACATAATTGCAATGGGATAGATGTCATAATTCAATATTTAAGAAGTTAATAAAGCAGTTAACTTTCTTCTGAAGTTTTGGTGGAGGGAACACAAATGAGACTAAAATTACATGTAAGACCAAACTAATGACAACTAAGCTTAGGAATGATAATGAAGACTTTGATCAATACCTTCCATCTTTTAGAACTATGCAAATATTATTCCATTGTAGCCCAACAGTTAGCTGTAGCCCATTGTAGCCCAACATATAGCAAAATTTCCAATTTTCAAACCTGTATCTGACCTTGGGAAATCAAGCCTATGATTCAGTCCTTATTCTGAAGTCTATTATTGTAGCCTTCTAACTGATATCCTCCATGTATTTTGTGATTGCAATTCTCAGCAATATCAGCCAATATGGCTAAATCTATAGGATGCCAGATTGAGGAGGATTCAATAATTACATGTCATTTATTCCTTGTGATTTAAAATTTTCTGAATGGGTTGTGTTTTGTTAGCGTCTTATCAGATCATTGTGGGATTCTTCTTGCATATTTTAAACTAAGTGGCACCTTTGTTAGTGCAAGATGAACAAAAAAGCACAATAAATACAATCCTTAAGAACTTGTCTGGACTTGTAGATAATGCATTACAAAATACTTATGAGATTTAAAAAAATAACTTATGAATGCATTTTAATTTTTTCTGGCCTGAAAATATGACTGTCAAGCAAATATATCCAAAGACTAAATGTTAATTAAAATGCAGTTTCAATAATTAAGATAGGAGAGACATTATTTCACATTTCTGTTCTTTTTCAAAACCAATTTCTGTGAGTTGTATCAGAGTCTCTAAGTTCTTTCAGAATGAATTTCCCACGTTGGGAGCTTATGAAGAGTGAGAAATCAATCAAATAAAAAAATATACTCAGGAAACCACTGGAACTGTGGGGACAGGGTAAGTGTGATTTGTACTATCATCAACTGATATACATACAATAGTTCCTTTATTCTAATGTCAGAGAACTTGCTGCAATTCCGAACCATATAGAATTGGTTCAAAAAGCACCAGTGGGCTGGAGGAAGGAAAACTGTCTATACTGTTTTGGAAAGGATAAAATTCTCTTTAACGAAACGGGTTTGCACTAGGTGGATGTTTCTGGATCTCAGAATACTTAAAAAGGCACCATCCGTTACTTAACTCTCTAAGGCACTGGATGAGTGGATTTTAATCTTATTCAAATGATTGCTTTATTATGGCATATTTAGTACGGATAAATCTTCACACTTTAAAAAAGGACAAATACGTAATTTTCGAACAACAAAAATAAAGCTGGATGAAAAAAACCCCAAAGGAAATATTTTGCACTAATCTGCATAGGACAATGAAATTATCTGTAACTTTTAATTCTCATGCAGGAATCTTTTCAGATTATTCTGCACTTCCTTAGGTCTGTTTCAAAAGGCACTTCCAATGCTCAAATAGGTCATTTGCCTACATCAAACCTACTCAATAATAATCTGCACACGAACTCTTGATAGTCCCTTTAAAGAACTGGGATGGGACGGTAATCTGAGAGTTACTAGTATTACTTTAGTGCACTATTCGCCCAACGCACAGCAGCAGAAAAAAACCCACTTTGCATAGAAGAGAAAGTCCAGAATCTCTGTTGATTTCATCGCTCTTTAGTCCCGTTTATGAGACACCGCGTTATACGGGCATTTTTGTTTTGTTTTAAGGATTGCAATCCTCTGCCTACCTAAAAGTAATTTCCATGGAACTTAATCGGCCTTTACGTCTTAGTAAATAACAGGGAACTGTAGGGAAGAGAGAACCACGACTACTTCCGACGCGCACAGGACAACAGCCTCAAATCGAAGAACTTGCCTTTGCAAATTCTTTACAAAATTAAGTGCGCAAAAGAAAATGGCAGTTGTCCCGATTTCAAAAAAAAAAACCCAAAACCTCAAAAAAGTTGCTTACATACGCTCCGCCCTGGAGGAAGAACTTATGGTAATTGTAAGGACCGCCTCGCCCAATAGTTGCTCTTCTTGAGCCGCGTAGGCGGCCCTACATGTGGCTGAACGTGGAAAGAAATCCAAGACCTGTTTGAAAACAACCGCAAATGAGTGGAAGGAACTGAAGCTGGTTGTCGGAGGAGAAAGCGCTAGAAATCTGCGATCAGGGACTTCTGAGGAAAAGGGTGACTTTTCAGCCTCTTCGCTTTTAAGTAACTTAAGTTCTTGGAATGTTCTTCCTCTCTCCTCCTTATCGCGCCGAAGAAATTAGAAGGATGAAATCGCTCGTGCGCCAGGGCCATCTTATGACCCAGGACGTGCAATGTGTTGGCGTTTCTCCATCTGAACCGACGCGAGCACGGTTCGCTCCGTTGTTTAAAATGATAATTAAAAAAAAAAAAAAAANAAAAAAAAAAAAAGTGCACGGGAACACGTTTTGCTTGCCCGTAGTTGAAAAAAAACTTGTAGAAAGGGACAGTTGTTGACTTTTCTGGTGTTTCAGTTGCACTCCACCAGATAATTCTGGTGACCAAATCAGCTTTTGGCCAATCTGATGGGCGTGCGGTGTTTTCGGAAGTAAGTTCCGCTGCACTGAGTAGTTAGACCTTGCTCTGTGAAAGATTGCAGGCTGAGCTTACAGCTACGGGAGGCTGCGTGCAATACTGAGTTTCGCTCCGGAATGAGCCTCCGATCTATAGCACGTGCACAGCATTGCAGCTTGAAATCGAGGTGGTTGGTTTTTTTTGTTTTTGTTTTAAATAAGCCTTGCTATAAAGGCAGCAGGACGCCCATTGAAGAAATACGTTTATACAGACATGTTTTACAGATTAACCCTCCACGTATGTTATACTCTTGATCATCTTACTATTGATTTTTCTGATTATTAGAAACGGGGTGTGAGCGCTGGTGCGTCATGGGCTGCCTTTATCCGGAGTGGAACTTTTGCCCGCCGTGGCTGCCGTTCTTTAACGGGAATTTACGAAGGCTTGCCAGGGTTCGAAGTCGCATAATCCGTGGAAGTAGCGCTTTCACACCTGGGCTGCAGATCCGCAACAAAAGATACAGGAAATTAACAATCCTAGATTGTAGGTCCTATGGAAAATACCGTATGTTAAGTTCTTCTCGATTTTTCAGTTATGGCCCTCTGAAGTTAGAAAGCAAAAAACTGTTCCCCCCATCCAAAACACAGCAGATAATCTTTCCTAGTATGGACTGTAAATTTCCCCCTTTAATTTCTGAAGGGCTTGGATTTTTCCTCCCTCACGCCAATTATTTTTTTGAGTCAGTAAGAAAAGTTGATAAGCAGTATCCCATGGATAATTTTGCTCATATTGTTTATCTGACAGGAAAATAATGTTTCTAGCTAGTTTAAATAAGTAATGCTATTGGATATGGCTTTTTTTCCTATTCTTTTTCTACAATTTGTATCTGATGTACTTGAAGATGTCGGTAATCATTGCCTAGTTGGAATGTTTATATGTGAACACATTTATTTGGGTTTTTAGACCTTTGTTATCTCTGGCAATGGACAGGGTATCATATAACATAGGGTTACAATTGGTGAAAAAAGAATACAGTATTACTTGAAAAACATGAAGAGCACAGCCTTTGGGCTAGAGAACAAGGGTGTTCAAACTTGGGAAGTCTAAGACTTGTGGACTTCAACTCCCACAATTCCTGAGCTAACATGACCAGAGGAGGAATGCTGGGAGTTGAAGTCCACAAGTCTTAAAGCTGTCAACTCTTGGGCTAGAATAATACTCATTAGGCCCTAATCCTCTCTGAAACAGCCATGTTTTCAAGGCTCTTTAGAAGCAAATGAAGAAGAGGATGGTCCAGATATCTGAATAACGCGGCTTATCATCAAGAATGCTCAGTTGCATTCCCTTTGGCAGTGGATCCTCAGGAAGCCTTCTTTTTCTCATCTTGTTGATTCAAACATAGAGAAGATATCTCTGAGTTATCCTGAATCTTGAAAGGCTTTCAAGATAATAAACAGCACCTTCAGTTGTATCTGGCTGCTGTTCAGCAACCAATTTGGCAGGGATGTTACGTGAAAAAAAACCCCTTTGTTGAACAGTTGTGGCTTCTGAGTAGTCTTCAAGAACTACTTATGTGCAGTAGCCAAGGCAGGAGGTAACAAGGGTGTGAAAAACTGTGCCAAGCCTCTTTAAAAAAAGGCCACAGTTTATGCAGAGGATGTTTTAGACACAACCTCACCTAATGCATAGCAGGAACTATGAGTCGAAAAAGACCCCCAAACTGCACAGTTTTGTTTGGGGAAAGAGTAATCCAGGCCTAATGATAGACACTTTCCATTCCATCTTGCTTAGATTTGGCCTAAGCCTATTTAATTTATCCAGACCCTGATCGAAATTGCACATCTCTTGCCCAGCTCTGAATGGCAATATACAGTTCTATTTGTAGCTTCTACCAGAAGATGACCTCTTCCAGCAGATTTATATAGATATTGAAAACGGGTATGATAAACTAAACCTGCAGCATTCTGCAATTCAGTACTCATAGATGTGATTTCTGCTCCACTGAAAGTAGCCTCTCAGAAAAGAAAACCAGTGAAAAACAGTGCCCCCCACTTTCAACTAGCCTCGATCCAAGGTATCCAAGATCCAGCAGAATGAGGAGTCTTGCATTCTCCTTATCCCACTCCCACTAAAGATAATCAACAAGAACAATTAATTGTTTGCTCCTATGCAGAGCTGAATCCCAACTGAAAAGGGTCCAGCTAATCAATTTTTTATAAAATATGAAGATTGATAATTATTGAGGATGGGTTGGTTCAGTTCCTCCTTGGCAGCATTCACAAAACTGATAAAGGCGGGGATTTAGTCTTCACATTGCAGAGCTTACAGCAAATATAATCCTGCCCCAGTTCCTCAAGAAGCACAGACTCAAACTGATCCCAAATAATCTTAGAAGACAAGGCATCTATCTCAGCGAATGCCCAGCTCACAGCAAAAGCAGTTTGATCCTCCACATACTTAATAACCCTTCTTCTAGCCTGGATTAACAATGGGATAAACCAAGGGATAAACCAAGGCTCTTCAAACTTGGCAAGTTGAAGACTTGTGGACTTCAACTCCCAGATTTCCTGAGCTAACAGGACTGGAGGAGGAATTCTGGGAGTTGAAGTCCACAAGTCTTAAAGCTGTCAAGTTTGAAGACCCCTGGGATAAACAAAGGGATAATCAATGCAGTCCCCTGTACATTTATGTGTTGCTATGATAAGCGTATTGAATAATTTTCTTCTCCATACAATTGTGTCTGATTCTTGGACACTGCCTAGACAAGCCCCTGCAGGTTTTTGGCAAGGATTTTCAGAAATGGTTTGCTATTGCTTTCTTCCCAGGACTGAAAGAAAATGACTGTTCCAAGGTCACCTAGGCTCATAGTGTTTGGGTATTTAGCCTGATGCCTTAACCACAACGACAGCAATGAAATTACAGTTGAACAACACAGGGCATTAGCCTAGCAAAAGCATTGACTAGAATCATGGTTGCCCAATCGTGGGTTACGGTCCATTGGTGGAGTCTTGAGAAAAAAATTTTGGTGGACTGCCCAGAGAATCTCCAACCCCCAGAGCAACCCCCGCAAATTAATCCCAGGCAGCGCGGAAACCACAAGACTCTGCCACCTGCAGGAACGCTCCCCGCACGCTCATTCCTTACTGGCCAAATTGCTGCTAAAAATTTGCCCATTTTTTCCTTTTTTCCACCTCACCTCTGTTCTGCTTGTGCTGTGGAGTTATATTAGTTCAGGCAGGCAACGGAATGCCTGATGTTTCTGCTTTCTACGGCTAGTCTTTAGACTTTTGGCTCTGGCTTTTACAGCACAGCCGACCTCCCTTAGGGACTGGAGGTTTGCTTTGCACAGCATTAGTCAAACCCTTACGCGGCAAGCAAATTTGGAGAACTGCTAGCTCGCGATGGCCGATAGCTTTCTGAATTAATCTTGATTCTGTGAGCAACTCAATCTGCCTGCCTGCTTTGCCTGATTTTGGGTAAAAATTGCTCTTTTTTTATAAAAAAATCAATATTTATATAAATATAATATTTATATACAAGCCATGCCCGGTCAGTCACATGACCACCAAGCCACACCCACAAATTACACCATGCCCACCGAACCAGTTAATGGTCCCTGGGATCAAAAATTATGGGTTTGGTGGTCCCTGAGGTCCAAAAGGTTGGTGACAGCTGGATTAGATGACCTTTGTTTCTTCAAACAGGTTTTACGGTTTTTAAAGAAATAGCTCTCATTTTAGCTTTTTAGGGTTGTAATATAATGTACTAAATTATAGCCTACAATGTTTTGCATTTTTATGTAGTGCTTTAAAAAAAAACATGGAAACTAGAAATTAAATGTCAAGGCACTGCCAATGGGTTTAAAATATATTCCTATATTATAACCCTAACCCTATATTATAACCAGGATATTTCTTTCATCTAATTGCTCTTAGAAAGAAAGACTTCAGTGATAGAAAGTAAAAGCATGCCTCATTTTTTAAATATATAAATAGAATTAGGAATGTGCAGGTCATTTTGACTGCAATTATAAAGGAACAGTGATAATAGTTGTTCATATTGGTTATTACAAAAAAGAATATTGCCTTGCTTTTTAATGATTTGTTTTTCAAATCATTTGACATGTTTATGCACAATTCTCTTGTAGACTAAACATAATTTCCATCATTCGCTACTGAGATAAATGTTTATTAAACAAATATATGACTGCTTGACTTGCACATGACTTACTAATCCTTTGTTTGCAATTATTTTCTGATTAAAAAAAAAGATTACTTCCTTTGATGCTGCAATGGCAAAGATGCTAAAATGAAGTTGAATTGTTTCGAAGAGTGTGTTTTTGAGGAAGAATATGTAAGATCAGTTTTAGATTCTAAGTGATTTGCTCCAGCCATTTCCTAGTAGAAGAAGTGGAATGCTGGGAGAGTTAAAGTTTCGTTTGACTTTTGGCGAAGCATCAATAATGGGAATACTTGATTGAATTTTTAGGGTTGCTATTTTTAACTAAAGACAGCTGCTAGCTATTCAAATGTTACACTATATAATTAAGGGGGAGGCTTTGTATACACTAAAGCAGGCTAACTGGAAGGTCAGGGAGACTCTTTTTTAAAGGGTGGAGTGAGGTTAATCATAAGCTATAAATGCACATTCTTTTGTCATAGAAACGTGAACCCAAATAACATTTATGGCAGCCCTTTCAGGTGCAATTCTGCCAGGAACATTTTAATACAATCTTTAGATGATTTCTTTTGAAGTTTTTTCCCCAAAAGTTTGCATTTTACTGTACTTTTGACAGCATTCTTGGCTTCTCATAAGTGCACCTACTTTGGTTACTGAATAATAAATTAATGAACTGCAAAGGTGATCTAATACTTTTTGAAAGTGCAAGTACTCTAGTAGGAGAGCAGCTGTTTATATATCCACTGAGGTTCAAAACAGGCAGCTTATAGCTGTTCTTAAGCATTCCAGTAAATTTAAGGACATAATCCTGTGTAGGTTCATTTAGAAATCCCATTAAGTTTAAGGAATCTATTCAGAAAGTAAATTAGGGGCTTGAATTCTGGGATGGGAATAAGAATTATTCTAACAAGCTGTTTGGAGGCCATTCATTCACCAGTAATTCAGCCACAGCCTTCTTTATCGCTGTGTGGTTTTTTTTTTCCTGGGGGGAAAAAGCGGGTTGAATTTACCCTTACAGGACAGGCATTGATAACGATCTTTTCTTTTGCTCTTTTACCTTTGAACCTTAACCTGTTTGACCCATTTATCTGCAATTACCTCCATCGCTGATATCTCAAAGTAATCTATCCTCCTTTTTACTTGAGATGGTTTCTCAAGTAACTTCTAACAGGGCATCACCCTCCCCCCCCCCAAATATTATTTTTTAAGCAGAACCTGGCTTTTCTCCTTTTACATTGGTTGCACCGGCCAGGGAGAAACTGTCCAATCAGATTCGGGCGCTCGTGTTGGTGTTGCTGGGCAGAAGAAAAACAAACAGAAACCAAGGGAAAGCGAGTACTGGCGAGGGCGACTTAAGGGAAGGGGGAAAAAAGAGGTGTGGCCGTCTGGGCAGCTCCGAAGCTGCCGCCTACGGTAATTCGACTCCCTCGCTGTCCTCGGGGAACGTGACGTTAAAAGCGGAGGACTCGCCTTTTGAACGGCGCTGTGAGGGGAAGGGAGGTGTTTTTTTATGTCTGAAGTCGGGAGAGAGTATTTATTTATTACTTTTCACATTTCGGAACCGCCCCTCTCCCGCTTCTCGAACTGGTCGGGGGGAAGTGCTGTGCCGTCTCTCCTGGCACTGTTCGGTCCTTTCTGAGGTAGAGGTTCAGACAGAGATCGCAGGTCTCGTGCGGCTTCCGCTTTCGGTCTTCTTTCCCTTGCGCTCTTGGTCCCGTTTCACACAAACGACCATCCTTATAATAACCTGAGGCGGCTGGGGCTCTCCTCCCATAAAAGAGCGCGAAGTGCGCGACGAGAGCCGGCTCCGTTTAAGTGCCCGATCCGAGTAAAAATCACCACCTAGATAAAAGTGGAACGCATACCCATCCTTTGCTGACTGCGGTTGCTTTGAAAAGGAGACGGGGCTGAGGAAGAAGAGCAGGCAATAATGGGGTCGATGAGTCCTCCAGCTTGCAGAAACAGAATCTTGCCTTTTTCATGGAGATTAAAGCAGTTGCTGTCCAAGCAGCTGCAGCTCTTATTGCTGTGATCATCCTGTCACTCTCAGAGTAGCCTTAGATTTTACAATTCTTTCTTTGGTTTTCACATTATGGAGACTCCCCAAGAGACAACTTTAGGATGCCAATCAAGTTTCCTTGAAAAAGTTTGTTTTGGTAGTGGTGCTTATAATTATTTAACTGATTTGAGGTACATTCGTGAGGTTGTGCTTGACTTGATCCTGTTGCTTGAACTGTAATGTCAACTGTAATTGTTGACTTCTGTTTCAACCAAGTTACTGTGATTTGTCAACCTGGATTTGTGGTTTAACATTTTGGATGAACCCTTGCAGATGTGGTTATTCAGTAAAATGTTAAAATCATTTGTGGCTTAGTGGGTTATACCAATGTAGCTTTAATTTACATGAAGCAACAGTGACAGCTGCTAAGCCTGGTTCTTTCTCTGGAAGAGAAGTCACTGGAAAATGATACAACTGAATTCTGAAAAAAAAAAGACTGCTCTACTTTATGTGGCAAAGGCAGGTACTCTTTATGCAAGTTTGTGTCTGATTTCCTATTTGATTAATTTGAAGGATTTAAGGATTGGTATCAAATGTAACTACATTTTTTCCTTCATTCCCCCAATTATTTCTTTTAAAACAGAACAGAAATTTGTAAGCATTCCAAAACTGTTATCTAAAGTTACCCAAAACATTGTTTTAGTGAAAGTAAGTGTTTCAGAATTTTTAGTCTGGAAAAATTAGTCATGAATTATTCCCTTCTTTGAAATTAAGATAAATGGTGGGGTTCTTGTGGAAAGACAGGTTCTGTGAGATTCTGGTACTAAGAGATGGTTACTAGGTTTATATATCACAGTAAACCATGTTTTACGTAACATAGGTTCTTGAATTTAACCCATTTTATTCAGTTTATTGAGAGCCAATTTGGTGTAATGGTTTAGACCCAGGCTATAAATGGGAGACTGTGAGTTCTGTCTTAAGCACAAAACCAACTGGTGATCTTGAATCAATCAGGGCAAACTACTTTTGAAAATCTTGACAATAGATCTGCAGGGGCTAACCCAAGCTGTTTCCAGCAGTCAATGCTGACTTAAAGACAAATCCATACAAACAAAATCAGTTTATTGCTCAGCTTATCATATGTCATGGATTTTAGTTCTGAATGGCAAGCTTCATGCTGAGCCACCCTTCTCCAACCTGGAATGTTTCAGATGAATGGATTTTTAACAGAATCCCCCAGCTAGGATGGTCATTACTGAGAATTGTGACTTGAAGAATGCTGCAGTGATCTTCCTGTTTACCAGAGAAGAAATTGATACTTTTTGTATTTATTTCATACATGCTAATTCAACCCCAGAATGTCCAACTTTAAATTATTATATTGTAGTTTTTTTAAAAAAAGAAAAAGATTTTAAAATTGTTCAAATTTTCCTTTCCACATGTTTGACTCGTGCTGAAAAAAAAAGAGAAATTGCTGCTTTTCTTATATGAGGAAACAAAGTTGCTATGTTATAGCTATACAGGAACATTTTCATAGATAAAAAAATGAATAAAACCTTAAATGCCAAGTAATAAAATGATTTTAAGTACAGTATTACATTTAATTAGGCAAGTACATTCCACAATTTTTGGATCACAGCTACTGTCTCCGCATTCTTCCATTTAAGGTTGATATTTTTCATATCTTCCTGAAATGTTTGGAACCAGGTTTTCTTTGGCCTTCCTCTTTTTCTTTGAACATCTGGTGGTATCCAATTGATTGCAGTCTTTGCTGAGTGTTGCTTACTTACACGGTTCACTGGTCCAGAAAAGCACATTCTACATTCTGTCACTATCTCACAGTCTTCGGGAATTATTTCTTTGTAGAATTTTCTTATTTAGTCCCAATATGAGACATGAAGAATCTTTCTGAGACAACATTGTTGGAAGATGTTGATCTTATGAATAATTCTTGTTGTAGATTTCCAGGTGTCATTGACATAGATGGCAATTAGTATGACAGTAACATTAAATAATCTGATTTTGGTTGCTGTGTTTATAACAGATGTGGTCCAATGGAAGACATTTGTTGGAAGGTAGCAGTAACTTTATCTATTTGAGATTTCACATCTCCTTCCCCCATCTGTATCCATGATGCTACCAAGATAGTTAAATGTTCCACAAAGTTTAAGGCCTGTCCTCCTAATGTCATCAGAGTGGTGTTTTGAAGATTGCTAACGTGTATCATCTTGGTCGTGATTTCACTAAGTTTTAAGCCTACTTGCCTCTGCTTCAAGTGCCAGTGCCAATGTCAATCATAATGTTTTCAAGTAAGGCTATGCCATCAGCAAAATCTGGGTCAGTCAATTTCCCTTGTTTATTCCATAGAATGCCAAAATTTTCATTTTCTTTCCTATGGTGTAGTCCATGATAATCAGAAGTAAAAACAGAGATAGAACCACAACAGGTACCAGTTATAATTGCAAAAAAGTCAGTACTGCCATTTTCAATTTTTATACAGTACTTAGTGTTGTGAAAGTTTCTGAAGATGTTAATATATGTCTTAGAATACCATATGTTTGTAAATAAAATAAATAGTCAAGATACTAAACATTTGCAGCACTTTCAGAGCTGTAGACTGATTATATTTGTTACTGCTAAAAAGAATGAGAATAAAGAATGTGCTGTTCAAACCACTGTAGATGGGAAAATAAAATTTCCCCCCCAAGTTTTATTAGATTTTTATTTTTAAGTATACATCAATATCAATACACAAACAGTGTTGCCCCTGGGTATAATTCATTTTGATACAAACATCAATAATGATACTCATAATAGTAAAATTAATCAAATTTATATAATCCTAGTATTAATATACAAGGTTTTAGAGTAGTTATTCAATATTTCAGTGTTCCATTTTAATGCCAATGATATTGTAAGTATACATGGTAATACCATCTTTCAATCTCTGATCTTCTCATCCACACTGTAACAAGAGTCCAGGATGGGTATGACTCCTCCCTCTGATGTCATCGAGCTGAGTCTGCCACAATATAAAAAGCCAGCCCCAGCTGGCTCCTCAACTTTTTGACTCAGCTTGATGTTACGAGAGTAGTACATCTGGAAGCACTAAAAGAGTTAAAAACAGGTTAGCAAATTTAAGCAATAGCAATCCTTTTAAAAAGCCTCAAAACAAAAAATAAGGCTTCTGCACAGCTTGCGGGGAAGAGCCTCCCACACAATTTCTCAGCCCTTAACAAGCTGCAGACCTCTTCGGAGCTCCTGTGCCATTTTGCAACTGTTCCATTTTCTTAAGATTGCTCGGGGCCTGAAAGAGCCTAAGGAGCAAGTGAGTAAACCGGCCAGTCCCAGGGCTATCGCATGCGGTAGGTGGCCATTTGAGTGGCAGTTGGCCATTTTGTTTTGATGGAAACATCCATTCCAGGGCCTCACAGCTTACACAGCTCACCTGGCCCTCGTTTTAGGCAGCACTGCTGTGGGGGAAGTTTCTACACCCCTCGTGTCTGTCCTGTTTTTTATGATGGAAAGTGGAATGTGCCAATCAGACCTACCTGGTCTGGAAGAAACCCAGAGTTCCCAAGGCCCAGGGAGTAAAAGAAAAAGACAAAGATGCCACTCTGCAACAAGAGAAGCTGCAGCAAAGATCAGGGCCAAGGCCCTGGCTCCCAGGAAGGCCTCCAAATCAGAACTCAGAGCTGAACAGAGAAGGCATGCTGCTTTGGAAAAGCAGTTTGCTAAGACACTGGAGCAGATGAGAAACCAGATCCTACAGGCTTCTCAGTCAGGAGAAGCACAGGTTTGCCCAGAGGTTACAGCCAGGGCTGGGGAGGCTGAATCTAGTTCTGCTAGCCATCTTTTAGAATGGTTTCCAGAGAGAGTGGAGGAGGAAGTTTTACCTCAGTATCTAAGTTGATCTGGGTCCAGTGCTAGGCAGGCTTCCTGGGGCTCAGGTCCCTCTTACCCCCCTGGTCAAGTTATTCAAACAGGGCCTAGGCCTGAGGCTACTTATACCTCCACTGCTGCAGGTCTGTGTCCAGGGGACCCTGCAGGGGGCAGACATGATGATATCAGGGACATGGTCTCTGTGGCTATCAGGCAAGGCCTAGCTGAGGGATTTCAGCAATTCCTTCATTCTTTGGGGGGAGGTCAGTCCTTGGCCCCTGGCTATTCCCAAGGGGTCCCCCAGCCCATAGGGACAGCACCAGTTCAGCTACCCATCTACTCAATTAGATTGGGTGGAGATGTGGACAGGGATTATACCAACTCCTCTGAATGTAGTCGCTCCCCCATTTCAGAGGAAGAGGGAGGGGAGATCAGGAACCCTAATCTATCTGATGAAGAGAGGCTTAGATCTGATCAAACCCCCTCCACAGCAGTTTTTAAATCTTCCCTGTTCAAACTGCTTCTCCATCAGGCCTTTATCACAGCCCAGTTAAGTCCTGAGGAAGTGGCTCCAGAGTTCCAAATGGCTTCCAGTAGCCACGGTGACTCCCTGTTCTCAAAACCTGTGATCCATACAGAGGTTCTTCCATCCCCTCTGCTCTTCCTGGACTTGGTTAAGGAACAATGTGCCTCCCCTGGGGCAGGGCCTTGGCTGTCATTACTGATAAGTAATTCTACAACGTGGGCCCTCCTTTGGCCAACACGTTCCTGGTTCCAGCAGTGGATGCCCCAGTGGTTGCCTCGTTCACATTAGGCATCCCGACTGAGTCAAAGGATGTCCTCAAGGTGGAAGAAAAGAGGTGAGAGCAAACACTCAAGCGCACCCACCAAGCAGTAGCTTGGGTGGTCCGGGCCTCCACAGCAGCCTCGTTTTTCACAACGGCATCACTGCGATGGCTGCACCAACTGCAAGATTGGCTTCCTACCACTGATTTTAGGTCACAGGACATAGAAAAGATAATTGCAATGGTGGAATTCATGGCGGACTCTACGCTGAATTCGGCCAAATTTGCAACGAGGGCCATGGCCTCGGTAGCAGCTAGGAGGCTCCTTTGGCTGCAAAACTGGCAGTCTGATTCCCGCCGTAAGTGGAAACTGGCCTCAGCCCCATGCACTGGAGACAAGTTATTTGGCAAAGCCACAGAGCCATATTTGGTGGAAACCAGGGGCAAGAGGAAGGTTCTCTTGGAAGGGAAGAAGTCTGAGTTCTGTCCTGCTCCTTACTACCAGCCTTCTTCCTTCCATACTGAATCCTCAGCTCATTTCTCTAGGGGCCAGAAGGCTTTTTTCCCCTCGTCAGGAACAGCATCCTGAAATGGCAGGTAGACAGCAGCAGACTTCGGGTAAACAGCTCTTTTGATAAGGAGGAGGTCGTTCTTTCCGATGCCCTTCTTCCCCACCATCAGAGGTCATTTAGCCTTCTTTGCCTCCAGATGGGAGGAGTTGACATCAGATGCCTGGGTGCTCAGTTGGAGGTGGTCTGGCCTCCAACTGGAGTTCCTCTCCCCACCCCCAAGATTCTTCATCTCCTGTCCAATATCTAGGGACAGGTTGAGATGGTCCCTGATGGAATTGGCCATTCAAGACCTTGTGGATATCAGAGCCATTCAGCTGGTTCCGATGAATCAACAAGAGCTTGGTTTCTACTCTCGCTTCTTTGTGATCCCAAAGGCCTCAGGGGGATGGCAAGCCACCCTCGACCTCAAAGTTTTGAACAGATTCATCCCTTATAAGGCGTTTTAAGATGCAGATCTTGCATTTAATTCCAGAGAGCCTTCAGGAGGGCAATCTCCTCTCTTTAATAGACCTTACGGAGGCTTACCTCCACATTCCTATTGGGCCTCATCACCTCCAGTTTCTTCATTTCTGTTTACAGAACAAGCATTTCCAGTACCGGGCCCTTTTGGGCTTTGATTGGCTCTCAGGGTCTTCACCAAAATCTTGGCGGCGTTGGCATCTTCACTTCGATCGATTCCAGTGAGGGTCCAGTGCTATTTAGATGACATTCTGATCCAGCTGACATCACTACAATCGCCTCTCACAACCTCCACATCACACTGCAGTTCCTGCAAGATCACAGGTTTTCCATCAACCTCAAGAAGAGTCATCTCCATCCAACAGCCAGATTGCTTCATCTCGGGGCAATCATTGATACCTCACTCTGCAAGGTTTTTCTCTCCTCAGACCGTGGAGAGAGCCACAATGAGTTCATCATTCAGATCCAATGGCAATGTACAATTTCCTTGTCCCACCTGTCCAAGGTCTTAGAGAAAATGATTTCCTCCATTGGGATTGTCCCGTGGGCCCGCCTCCATGCCCAAACACTTCAATAGTTTCTGCTGACCTTTTAATGGGCAGGAACCAGCCACTTTTTCCGCAAGGGTTGAGGCTCCTCCACAGGTCCTTTGCTTCCTCAGGTGGTAGCAATCTCCAACTGTCTAGAAAGGTCATCCATTCAAGGAACCAGACAGAATTTTTCTCACCACAGATGCCAGCCTCCAGGGTTGGGGGGGTCCTTCTAGCTGGTGAGATTGGCCAGGGGACCTGGTCTCAGGTGGACAGGGCTTGCCTCATAAATTGGTTAGAACTCAGGGCCATCTTCCTAGCCCTGAAGCATTTTTGAAACAGGGTGACAGGCTGTCATGTGCTAGTGATGACCAACAATGTGGCCATGAAGGCATATGTAAACAGGCAGGGGGGGACCAGGTCCAGAGCCCTTATGAGGGAAGCAGAATGATTGGGGCGGTGGGCCCTGCCTTCTTTCCATCAGGGCAGATCACATTTCAGGAGTTGACAACACCCAGGCCGACTGGCTGAATCAGTCAAGAGTTGACCAGTCAGAGTGGAGTCTCTATCCGTCCTTATTCCTGGAGCTGTCCCACAGATCCGGAACCCCAGACAGTAGATCTCTTCATCTCTCCTCAAAACGCTCAGGCAAGCAGATTCTTCACCAGGTACCCAACCCAGGAAGCAGAGGGGACCAACGCGCTTCAGAGCAGATGGCCACCAGGTCTCCTCTATGCCTTTCCCCATCTTCCGATCATTCCAGTGGTCATTCGGAAGATGTTGGAGTAAAAGGCAGAGTTAATACTCCTGGCATCTCATTGGCCCAGGAGAGCCTGGTTCGCCGACATGGTGAATCTTTGTAGCCCAGCTGTGGAGGATTCCAGCCAACAAGATCTCCCTCCATCAAGGAGTCTTACTCCACCAGGACCCTCAGTGGTTTCGCTTAGCCGTCTGGCACTTGAGCGGCAATCTCAGATGGACTCTAAGCTGCCTGACAGGGTGATAGAGACTATTCAACCTTCCCATAACCCTTCCACCACCCTGCATATACAGTGCTAACTGGAATGTTCTTGGTGTGCCAGGTCAGCCTGAGACCCCACTTCTGCATATGTAGCAGATGTGTTAATGATTCTCCAAGATGGCTTAGATCAGGGGTTAGCACCTAACACTCTGCACCATCAGGTGGTGGCTCTGTCATCTGTGTTGTTCAGCGAAAGCTATTCATCCTTATTCCACCATCAGTCCGCATATTTCTGAAAGGGGTTTCTAATTTCCACCCTCCAGTGGTTCATAGATACTTCACTTGGGACCTTCCTAAGGTATTACAGACTTACAGAACCGCCATTTGAACCCCTTAATTCCTGTGTCCCTTCAATTTTTGACCCTCAAGATGATTTTTCTAGTGGCTATTACTTCGGCCAGGAAGGTGTCAGAACTAGTGGCACTCTCGGTTTGACAGGACCTGTATATTTTCCATGAGAAAATATTGGTTCTCAGACTGGACCCTACGTTTGTGCCCGAAGTGAACTCTTGGTTTCATTGGGCACAAGACATTGTGTTGCCAGATTTTTGCCTCAAGTCTCGCCATGACTTAAAGCACAAATGGCATATGTTAAATGTATGGTGAGCTCTCCGGATATACATCAAATGTACTGTGGCCTTTAGGAAGTCTGAAGCTATGTTAGCCTCTTTCCAGCCCACATCTTTGGGGAGTAAGACTTCCTCATCTACCATTAGTAGATGGATTAGAACTTATATCTCTAAAACCTACCAGTCTTCGTCTTTGCCGGTACCCAGGAACATTACCGCCCACTCCACCAGGAGTGAGGCTACTTCCATGCCTGGAATACTCAAGTGCCACTTAAAGAAATCTGCAAGGCAGCTACCTGGGCATTGCCATCACCATTTATACATCACTATCGACTGGACTCATTTTCCTCCACTGAGGCAGCATTTGGACAACGGGTCTTACAGAAGGTTGTCCCACAGTCGGACTGAGGGGAACAGAAAAGGACCCTCCTGTGGACATGCAGGCTTTGGTATGTCCCATCCTGGACTCTTGTTGCAGTGTGGATGAGAATGGGCGTTGGTATAATTACCTGAGAACACTCTATCGACGCTCCAAGAGAGTCCAGCCCCACCCTTTGGCATATGATCCTGGTGGATGGAGGAGGTGATTTCATTGTCATATTTTCTCTTCCAGATGCACATTATGTCTGTCACGCTATCTTCACCTAAAAGCTGTGGAACCAGGTAGGGGCTGGCTTTTTATACAGTGGCAGACTCAGCTAGATGACATCAGAGGGAGGAGTCATACCCATCCTGGACTCTCTTGCAGTGTAGGTAGAAAGGGCATTCTCAGGTAATTATATCAATGCCCATTTTCCATCAAATTATTACTTATATTCTGTTACATAAAAATTATATCAACTAATATTCCCTCTATTTCTAATTTATACCTCTATTCTAGCTTCTAATTAGGTCATCATTGCTAATCTTAGTATTAATATATATGTTTATATTAAGACATAGTTCTTCATTATTTGGTTGTTCAAAGTCACAAGACGCCATTCAAGTATCAGTCTTCCTATTAGTTAAACATACCTAATAATTCCATCTTTCAACCTCCAGTCTTTCCATATAACTGTTGCTTCATATATTTCTACCTCTATTAAAATTTCTAACCAGGCCATCATTATACAGTATGAGAAAAAAAGGAAAATTTTCCTTTCTATCATGTCTCACTCATTTTACTACTTCAATTCTTATTCGTTTTTTGGCCTGCCTTTCATACTCCTCTCTTGGATCTTTGTCTCTATCAATGTCTGTATCTTCACCATTCAGACTGAATATTTCTCCTATCTCTATTCTCCTAAGCTGCCAGGTCTCCAGAGTATCCACCCAAACCCCTATCTCCCTTTCAGAAATCTCTTACAGGCTACCCAATTCCATTTTTTAAATCTCTTAAAGTACTTTTCCCTTGGTTTATTTCATCGATCATTATTGTCTTTATTGTCTTCTCCTTCTCATCATCTTGCTTTGTTTGCTCGTTTGTCCATTCTATCTTTTCTTCCGTTCTTTCTGCTATCTCCTCTCTTTCCTGGATTCTTTAATCTTCATTCATTATCAGTTGTAGCAAGTTTTCTATTTTCCCATACATGCTTTGCATTAGGTCTTTTATCTGTGATTGTTTTCCATATTACACCTAATGTTGTGAAACATCAACAGCATTTCTCTTGAAATCTCACTCATTTCCCCCTGATGGAGCACCTTGTCTTAATTTAATAAGTGCTGCTTTTATTTAAGTCCAAAAACATTATATTCCAGTCCAATGTTACACCTCAGAAAGTACAATAATCATAATTCTTTACATCTCAAAATTATTCATCAATTCCATTTAAGTAGTCCAGGCAACTTCCGGAAATCAAAAGTAATTTTACTTAAGAGTCTTCCTTATTCTCACAATAGAGTCTCCAGTAATCATAAAGTAAATGGTTATAGAATAGTAAGTGTCATCCAGATGAATGTTGTTTATTTCTCATCAATTCTTTTTCTAAACTTGTAGGGGTCTGGTATATTCCATTCACTAGTAGATGGTGCCTTCATCTTAGGCTTTAACGTTGTTTCAAATCTTATAGATTTGATTAATCCAAATTTAATTCAATTTATGAAAGCAAAGTTGACTATTCAAGTAAATTCAAGTACTGTGTTTTTCAGAGTAGAAGACGCTCCAAAGTATAAAATCTGAGTCTGGAACAACGAGTAACCAACAATACTAGACTTAACAACTGCTTTGATCTCATCTGCAATAGTTTGAATTCAATTTACAGAATACAAATTAAATAATCCTTTTCCAACAGTGACCACAACATGATTGACTTTTGTCTCAACATATGTCCACATAAAAATCATCATAACGACATGATCCCCAAATATAATTTCAAAAAAGGCAACTATGATCTTATAGACAACGATCTCTCATCACTTGATTGGCAATTTCTAATCACTGGATGCAATACTGTTGAAGAACATTACA
>BHFT01005324.1:0-24592 GCA_004320025.1 Laticauda laticaudata
GCCCAAAACTTTTTGAGCGGATGAAACATCAATAAACGGATGCTGGACAGATAGAGAGGAAGCAAAACGGTGGCAGTGAGTACATAGCATTTTCCAATGGATGGCAAGCTTTTTTGTCCATTTTACATCCTCTTTGCATCCGTTAGTGCAGTGTGACACGGCCTTTAGTAATTTTGGGGCTCAATTGTGGCCATAAATTGAGGACTACCTGCATGCTTTAATCATGAGGAAGAAATGAAGTTCCTTCAAATATCTCTTGTCTACTTTAAAGGAAGACTTTTTAAAAAGAGAATGTTGTACGTTCTGCGACATTTAAAGAAAAATATGTTTAATGTTTTGACCTGCTTTAATCCTGGCTTAGTTGGTCTTTCGGTTTATACAAGCACACACTAATCAGGACTAATACAGACATTCTTGGCTGCAAATGAGAAGCTGAGGTAAGTGATTCCTTTAAGTGCCTGCAATATAGAGTTGGTATGTAATTTATTTCTGTGGGAAATGGTTCTGCTGTGCAGCTCAACGATATTAAATCCTCAGTCAGAAAAAGGAAACCATTAACAGTTACTCAGGGAACAACTATGGTTTAACCCTATTATTCCATTCCCTTTTTATCACAGCATCTGTGGCAGCCTGACCTCATCATCAAGCCTGATTATAAATATGTAAACCTTAAATTGCTCTTAAACACTAAAATTTCAACAAGTGACTCTTAATTTTTCTGAATCAGAGTCAGTGGAGTGGAGAGATTCAGGTAACAGTATATATTAAACTTATTCATCTGAAACATTATTTTAATTTTAGGAAATGGAACAATTTCCTTACAGATATTCCCTTTCATTTGATATTTCAGAATGTAATTGCAATGTTTTAAAAATAAGTTTTTTAAAAATTATTGCCCATCAGAGAGATTCTTTTAAGGCAATCTTTGACCATGGAAATGTTGAATGTAAAATGATGGAATATCCTTTTCTGAAATTTTAACCATTGTTATGCTATGGCCTGCTCAATAATGATCTATTTATTATTTTGTGTTTATTTCCATGTAAAGATTTCAGTCTTCCTCAGTATAATTTATATTGTAATACACCTAAATATATTTTTTTCCTTCGGAATAAGTCCCACTAAACTTAGTCAATCCTCAGCTTCTGTTGTTTGAGTGGATGTGAGATCTCTGAATGTTCACATTTGGAGGAGTTAGAATAAAAGAGGTAGCATGAGGTCTTTGACATCAGTCTTTCTAAAATTGTGAGCAATTACTTTTGGCTTACACAAAAACCTCAAAATGGCTCAGGGCTCTTTTCCCCAGGAGTGGTTTATAGAGTCATCCAACCATTGTTTTGCTGATATAACATAATGAGGACAGATTTTATAGTACTTCCAGAAGATAATTTAAGTTACTACTGAGGCAATAGCCTGAGGAAGGAGGAAATGTATTGTCAAAATGATAGGCTATGAAATTAGATCTCAGGAGGCTTGAAGTCCAGGCTGAAGACAGACATTCAAACCATATATGTTGGGTGAATATACTGTAGATAAGTTGAAGCTCAAATGAACCCCATTGAAAACTTCTGCATTTCTATGAATTCTTCTACAGGCCAGGTGGCTTAATATCCTTAAATAAAAAGCATGGACAGGAAAATGTGACTGGAGTTAGTTATGCCTAATTTTTGCAATCTTAGTTTTATTAAATTTGCATAGTTTTTTTTACAGTTGAAATCCCAGATCTGAGTTTGAAAACCTGGACAACCACTAGATGGCAGTCCCAAGAAAACTGTAACTGCAAAAATTTTGTGTACAATATATTTTTGCAGGTCAGTACATTATAGCAGACCTGTGTATTAATATAATTTGCAAACATGTAAATTGGGTTCCATCTTGGAAAAAGTGGCGTTAGGGTACACTAAATAGTCTTTCCTAAAGTTTGCTAGTGTCATTTTGTGTATCAAACAAATCTGGACATTCAGCAAATAGTATGTTATTTTGTAAACTTCAGGTAAACAAAGGTATTGTGTGCACACATACTTTTTCTAATTGTTTTATTAGGCAAAATGGCTGCCTTCTGTTTTTAGTGTTTTAAATTGCAACAGGATAGTTTGGAATTTTATTTATTTCACTATTTTTAGATTTCTTCATTTTTCAGTTATAATCAACACAGCTGGTCAAATAAAAATTAAAACAATAAAACAAAGCACAAAACCAATTATCAATGTAGCAAGACAAATCCACAAAGATTAAAAGCTGTTGGAACAAAACAGGTGGAATCCAATTAAGTCTTTTTGATGGAAGGAAAACTTGCCTCAATCTTCAATCATATTAATGGGTTGGTAGGTGAAAGAAAATAATCTCCTACCAAACTTGTTTTTTAAAATTAGTCAAGAACTTGAGGCTGTGAATAGAAACTGCAGTGCTTCCAATTTTACATGCTGAAAGGTAATACTGTATCAGCAGAATGAAGGATGTTTGACTTTACTTCTGCATATTACAGGTGGTATATATCTTACCTCCCAGGATTTGAAAAGAGGTCTGTTTACTAATTGCCTGTCTATGTGTTTTCCACAGATTTCTAACATTTAAGTTTTCTTTAGTGCACTTTTCTTTTTGGCTCCCCTAAGAAATTAAACATGGAAGAGCAATAATGTTTGAATAAGTGCAACAGCTCAGTATTTAACCCTCACGAAGCTTTAGTATTCAACGCAATTATCAAATGCCTTCATATATAAAGGGAGGGGTTCCAAATATCAAGGCCCATAAGCCAATAGATAATCTAAAGGAAACCATCATGTTAGAGTTTGGGAACCTCAGAGAAAATACTGCTATACTCAGGGGTGAGATTCAAAATTTTTAACAACCGGTTCTGTGGGCATGGCTTAGGTGGTGGGCATGGCTTGGTGGTCATGTGACTGGGTGGACATGGCTTGGTGATCATGTTATTGGCTGGGGGTGGTCAANCACTCCACACAAGCAAAGTACCAGCAAAGGAGGGAAAAAAACCTCCAGAGATGTTCTTGAGACAGGAAGTCTAGTCCTGCAAGAATGTAATAAGGGTTAATGGAGAGGCAGTTTCTGTAAGCAACACCAGAATGTTTCCTTCCTGCCTTCCTTATAGGATTAGGCCAGTAACTTCTTCTAACAACCGGTTCTCCAAATTGCTTAGAATGTTAACAACCGGTTCTATAGAATAGGTGCAAATTGGTAGAAACCCACCCCTGGTTATACTTAGGAATTCTCAACGGTCATTTATCAAACAAACAATGAAGTGTTTTGAGGTTAGTGGCAGACAAGTATTTAATATAATTTATATAATAAAATGACTAAGGCTCCAATTTTTGGTACATCCTGTATATTTTTATGGGTGCATTTGAGTTCAAGGGGAGGTAAGCTCATTTCTTTGTACAGAAATCTGAACTATCACGAACATGCAGTGGAAAACTTAAAGTTTCGCTCTCTGGAGTTGTTCACTGTTACAAGTTTTTGTTTGTTTTCAGGTAGGTACTAAATATAATCCATACAAATGTTTAGAAATACAGAGCTGAAAAGCAAGCAATTTGAAGTAGCCAGTTTGGTCTAGTGGTTAAGGTACTAGGCTAGAAACCAGGAGATTGTGAGTTCTAGTCCCACTTTAAGCTTGAAAGCCAGCTGGGTGACATTGGGCCAGCCATTGTCTCTTAGCCCAACTTACTTCACAGGGTTGTTGTTGTGCAGAAAATAGAAGGAGGAAGGTGTGTTATCCTGTTCCACACTTTGAATTATTTATAAAAATAATAAAGGTGGGATAATAAATAAAAACTAGAAGTCCCTAGATTTCTTGGAAATCAAAACTTATTCAAATCATGGAATAGGCTCAAGTGGTGAGTCTCATAATATGAAGTGCTAAACTCCAGTACCATCTCTCTTGTCTTATTAGAGAGGGCTATCTTCCCAAGGATGTGCTTGTAAAATCCAAGCTTCTTCAATATCTGCTATACTGTATAAGTATATTAATTAATTATCCATTTGAAGCACACATCTACTGGCACTGAGGAACTTAAGGGGAAATGCACTTGGAGGCCAGTATAATAACTACTACTTCACCCAGATGAATTTAGACTTCTGAAAAACAGAGAATATAACTGAGCAGTCTCCAGTGATTTAAAAATGTTACAGTCTACACACAGATAAATCTCTGGAATTGGCTTTAAAAGTTAAATTTAGAATTTTGTCGACAAAGTGACAGTAGGCTTGGTTTATCTAAGGTAAGCTAAAGTTTGGGGCTGTGCATTGATTTGGATTCAGTTCAGAGGAGATGCTTCAAAAGGAGAAGCAACACAAGCAAACCTCCTATCTGCAGTTCATTAAGGCAGCTGCATTTTTTCAGGCTCACAAAGCTGTTTCCTTGTTTATTTTGCTGACGATTATACACCGATTCAGTTGAAAATGGCTTTAATGATTCCAAGTCTAGGATGCAGATTAAAAACACATTAAGAAAATATAATTATGACACTCTCCAACCCTCTCCCAATCCAAACACAGAATACAGAACCAAGACAATTAACAATTAGCCGCTCTAGCCACTCTTTTCTAGGAGAGACCAATAGACCATCTCTCAAAAGTTCTCCAACAAAAGCCCTGTCTTAAAGGCCTTTCAGAACCCTGTTCTCTTGGGGTGTGCTTTGCCAGAGAAGAAGACTAGCTGTGAAAAATGCCCTCCCTATTCCCTGGTGGCAATACACGGGAATATTGTTCCAGAGTTTGGAACTTGGAACAAATTGATTGATGGATATTGATTGATTGGTGAAACTTGAACTGGGGGTGTCTTGCTTTCTAGCCCAGTGCCTTAACCATTAGACCAAACTGGCTCTATTCTATCATATTGAATTCTAATCCTCTTTTTAAATTCATATTGAACAGGTAGAAGTCACTGGGAGCAGATGGCTTGTGAAACGTGACATCAAATCTAGTTCTAGACTTCAAAAAAAGCACTCTAAAGTCCTAGACGTATCTAGCTTAATCAGGCCATAGCATTGTTCAACCCAATTATATTTCTTTCTGAATTCTTAGAATATTTGTAAGTCTTTGTTGTATGCAACTTTTATATTTTTGTATTTGCATGTCAATAATTTAATGTCACCTGTTCAGTATAATGTAATTATTTCATTTATCTGAAATTCTACTGTAAGGTGCTCTGAAATTCTATTTTCATGAAGTTTTTGTCTATTTCTTTGGTTACATCCAATGTGCTATTGCAGTTGTCACAGTTTAGATATTTTGCTTAAATGTGGTAGAGCTAAAGCCCATGTCACAGTGAACCAACAGATGCAAAGAGGATGTAAAACAGACAAAAAACCTTGCCATCCATTCAAAAACGTGATGTACTCACTGCCTCTGTTTTGCTTCCTCTCTATCCGTCCAGCATCCGTTTATGGACGTTTCATCCGCTTCAATCCGCTCCGAAAAGTCTTTCGGGCTGCCTAAAACTTTTGCATGGAAAATGTATCCAGTTCGTCTGTTCTGCATCCACTATGCATCCGCTACGCATCCGCTACGCATCCCGTTACGCATCCGCTATATCCGCTAGGCATCCGCTGCGCATCCGGGCAAGTCTCATCTGCCCGGACGCAGGGGAAGCGGAGCGGACGCAGAACAGATGCAGAACGGATGCAGAACGGATGCCAAGCGGAAACAAAGTGTTTAAAACGGAAAAAATGTTCGCAGAGGGGACCATCTCAGATATTAAGGATGTCTACAGGATGCCTAGAGGATGCCGAGAGGATGCCTAGAGGATGCAAAGGACACCTATACTGCCTATAAAAAGGTGGAGCAACTCATCTGCATCTCCACTTTCAGCCCAGCAGCCCAGCTGTGCGAGACTTCTGCAGCCTTCATCTGACTCTTCCTCTTCCACAGCATCCAGTCATGTCCACCGTGGATTGTGACAAAGTCCTTTTGGCAGCCACCATCCTTCTGCAACAGTGCGAAACCATCTACAGGCTCTTTCAACTGTTTTATGGAAAGAAAAAGGAGGCGTCCAAGAAGTGTCTGGGTCCGAAGATGGATCGGGAGAAGAGCAGAGGACGGACTGTACAACAAGCTGATGGTGGAGTTCAGGAGCGAAGACACTCGGGCGTTCCAGAACTTCATGAGGAGCCTCCAGCCATGTTTGATGAAGTTGTGCAGCGCCTGACACCCAGGTTGACAAAGACAAACGCCAACTTCCCGCCCAGCCGTGAACCTGGGCTCAAGGTGGCACTCACTCTGCGCCACTTGGCCTCAGGGACCACCTACAGGAGCATGCAGTACGGCTGGAGGGTGCCACCAGCCCACCATCAGCTTTGTTGTCAGAGAAGTGGTGCAGGCCATCATCGAAGAATACAAGGAGGAGCTCCTCCAGTGCCCCTCCACTGAAGAAGGCTGGAAGAAAGTTGCAGAGCAGTGGAAAATCAGAAGTGGAACTTCCCCACACATTGGAGCAAAGATGGGAAGCAGTGGCCTGCAAAGCGCCAGCCAAGCGGGGTCACTTATCACAACTACAAGGGCTTCTTCAGCATCATCCTCTTCGCCATGGTCGATGCTGACTACAAATTCATGTACATCGATGCTTCAGGCAATGGCTCATCTTCAGATGCCCAGGTATACAACGCAGTCACCTCAGGAGGGGCTGGAAAGCAACCCATGGTGGGCTTCCCAGATCCAGACCCACTGCCCAACGACACGCAGATGTGCCCTACTTCATCGTGGGGGATGACGCCTTCTCCCTCACAACCTACCTCATGAAGCCCTACACCTCCAAATACCTCACCCGTGAAGAGAGGATCTTCAACTACAGGCTGTTCAGGGCAAAGATGGGTGGTGGAGAACGCCTTTGGCATCCTGGCCAACAGGTTCCAGTGACTTCTCACCAACATGCAGCATAGCCCAGAGACCTTGAGGAGGATCGTGGAAGCTTGCTGCATCCTACACAATCTCATGCGCACCCGCTACCGGGTTTGCAGAACAGGCTTGTGGACCGTCAACAAGGCAATGGGGACATGGAGCCTGGGGAATGGAGGCAAGGGCAAAACCTGATCGACACTGAGGATGTGCAAGGCCCCAACAGAGCCTCACGTGAGGCGAAGAAGCAGCGCAACCTCTGAAACACTGGTGCAACTTCCCAGCTGGAGCAGTGGAGTGGTAAGACAGGCTGGTAAATGCTTAATGGATGCTTCCTTCAGCCTGTCTCATCACACGGATGAGATTGGGCCATGTATGTTTGGTTGGCCTACAATGAACAGGGCGTTTAATAAAGAGTTGTGTTTATGTTGACATGTGTGGATAATTATTACATTATTATTGATAATGAAGGGCCATAGGTGTGGCACCTGGGAGGGTGGACCATACAGTCCCACTATGCTTGCACTGGAGGTTTATCTATCCACTGCTATCCTAACCCATCCAAAGCTATCCTTACCCATCCCACAAGCATGCAAAGGCTTAAACCATTTCTAAACTTTTCCAGCAGGTCTTTATTAAAAAAAAGAAATTAAGCAAGTGTGTGAATCAAAAATAGACTTTATTAACAAGAAGCTATAAACAAGAAATGAGTCTCTGGCACTCCCTCTGGTCGCTCAGTCTCAGGGGTGAAGGGTCAGGTGCTGTGGAGGTGGCTGGTGCTGGAGTGCTTGTCATCAGCTCCCCCAGAAGCAGAAGCAGCAGAAGCCCAGGCCCCAGAAGAGCGAGCCCGTGCTGCAGAAGCCCCAGCAGAACCAGAGTGAGGGTCAGGGGGCGGATGGTAGCCCTGTCCCTCTTACAAGGGTGGCAGCAGATGGCTGAGGCTTGCTGTGCTTCAGCATGGTTGTGGGGTTGCTGGCTGGCAGGGAGGCTGGCAGGGAGGGTGGCAGCAAGGCTGGCAGCAAGGCTTGCAGGCAGACATGCAGGCAGGGCAGGCAAGGCAGCCAATCCTTCTGGCAGTAGGTCTTTCCTCTGAATGGCGACCTGCTTCTGAGATGCTTCCGTTATATCCGCGGGGCTGACGCAATGCATCCTCCCGCATGTGCAATAACACCAGGCATCCGCTAGGCTTCTGCTGTGCATCCGCTTCATCCGCTGTGCATCCGTTCTGCATCCGCTGTATCCGTTCCGCGTCGCTTCGCTGAGCCCCCCCGGAAGCCCTGTGGTTGCGCCATCCACTCCCATCCGCTGGGCTTCCGTTCTGCATCGCTCTGCATCCGCCCTGGTCCTCCACGCGTCCGTGTTATCCGCTCCGGTTATGCAAATTTTTGCCCCTTTATGAGAAGCAGATAACAACGGATGGAACATTTTGCTCATCCGCTGTGTCCTTTTTGCATCCATTGGGCAGTGTGACATGAGCTTAAGATTCAAACAAGAGTCCTCTTAGATTCAGATATGCAGCAGTGGAAAATGCTATGTATATGTTGAAATAGATTACAGTACTGCTGAAAATAACTGGCAATTTAATTATCCTACAGTGTGAAATCTATAACACATGGTCTTTTGGATTAGTTCTTCATGTCAATTATCATGCCAGACAATTTTCGTATGTTCTCCAATGGAAGAATTATCTTAGTTTGAATCAGAGAACTGAGATGGAATAAATAAGCTGACTTGATCACTACTAAGTAACTTAAGTTACTTATCAGAAGCTTCATTATTGCAGAAAAAGCTAACATTGAACCACTAAAAACTTGCAAAATCTGAAAGGAAGTTAAATGAAAATATTTGGGCACAAATATATTTAAAAAGTCTTAAAAATGGAGCAGCTCATGTCAAGAATTTGATTTTTTTAAACTATTGCCTTTTATATCTGTTGGAAGGAACAGTCCCTTGTAGAATTCTCATAAGAAATTTGCTAGCTGGGAATTTTTAAACTTGCATTCTTAATATATCTTGAGGTTTCAGATGGGTGAAAACATTTCTAAAAGCTTTGATTAGGAATTATAACATGAACAATTAACTGATAAATGAAGTAAGTGGTCTTGCAGTGCTATGAAATGAACATCTTTCATTACTGCTGTGAAAATTGTTGCTGAGTCTTACAATGCTCATAAGGAATCTAAACATTTTAGGCAAAATTTTCACAAATTGATTATAACTCAGTGATAAACACTTGCTTTCCAGATTAAATCCATGGCATCATTGAGTACAGCTGAGAAAATCCTGTAAACTTAGATAAGCTTGCCACTAATGGGGTTCAGTTAATTGAGATTTCATTTACACAAAAAAGGAAAACTGAAGAATATGTTCAAGTGCCCACCATACAGGGGACAATAGGAAATTCAATAATGCTAAAAAGGAAAAATGAGCAGTACAATGAAGTGCCACAACAATTTCTACTAGCATTTTATCATTATTGTTCAGTCACTTCAGTTGAAGAGCAGAACAGTATATCAAAGCTGGTGATATTGTCACACCTCATGAGAAACTTCTCTGATGTATCATTTTCCCTGAGTGTTGCAATCAGTAATATGTTATTACCTCTAATCAGTGAGCAAGTCTGGTGTACAACTTTTCTGAGTTCTCATATCCCTCTTGAGTTTCTCTGTTAGTAATTTTGTAAATGGAGCTAGCAGGGAACTGAAAGCATAAAGCTTGAAATGGTTAGCAATAGCAGTTAGATTTATATACTACTTTACATTGCTTTTACAGCCCTCTCTAAGTGGTTTACAAATGTCATCATATTACCCCCCAAAATCAGGGTCCTCTTTTTACCTACCTCAGAAGGATGGAAGGCTGAGTCAACTTTGAGCCTGGTGAGGTTTGAACTGCCAAATTGCGGGCAGTCAACAGAAGTAGCCTGCAGTACAGCACTGTAACGACTGCACCACCGTGGCTCATAAGATCTGATTGTCTAAGGATCATACATTTATATTTGGAGGAATCTTAGGCTACCTGTTCCTTGATGGTTTTTTAGGAACACCCGTTGAAAAAATATCAAAACATGAAATGGACTGGGTTTACAAGGTTGCTTTTTCCTCTTGACTGGACGAACAACATAACCCAGGAGATGCTGTCATTATTTCCACCAGCTAGTATTTACTGTCCCGACCTTAATTTATCTTCTCTTATGTAGTGGTGAAAGTGCCGGGCTAGGAACCTGGAGATTGTGAATTCTAGATCTCCCTCAGGCATAAAAGCTGGCTGGTTGAACTGGCCCAGCCTCTCTCTCAATCAACCATTCTCACAGAATTTTTACTGAAAATTAGATACAGAAATACAGAATTAGGAAAATTATGAGGCAGGAAGATTAGGGCTGTTATGTTATATAAATAACCTAGAGTTATATTAATAAAGAGAGAGGGAAGGTTGTAACATCCCAGTAATAACAGACAAGGGGAGATATAATGAGAGACATGGGATAGGATATCTGGGGGAATGGGCCACAGCTATGTTGCTCCTGTGATATGTTCCAGCCCCTTGAACTCGTTTCTTTGTCCTGCATGGCAGTTTTTCAAGGTCTTGGGTTATTGGCTGCTGCTACTAAATGCCAGTTCAGCAACATCCCTACTTGAACTTCTTTACTTTGTAGGTGGGCTGGCAGTGGAGTTCCCCAGGCTTATGGTCTTAGGGCACTTCAACTTGCCTTCTCTGAGCATGGGGTCTGAGGTAGCTCAGGAATTCATGACAGAAACAGGCCTCTTCCAAGTCATCCAGAACCTGACACATAATGGTGGTAATATGCCTGACATGGTTTTACTGTCAGAGCAGTGGCAGGAAGCTCTGTAATTGAGAGATATTGATTTCTCTCCTGTCCTGGGAAGACCAATCCAATTTGCTGACACTATCCATGTCCACAAGGAGGGTGAGGTTATTAGATCAGTCCACCCCAGTGACTAAGGGTTGAGCTTGGGTTATGGAACTAATATGACATTGATTGTGCTCATAGATGACCTCTGACTGCTTAACAGTGTGTGTGTGTGGGGGGGGGGGGCNGGGGGGGGGGGGCAGTGCTACCAGCTTTGCTCCTATGGATCTTTTAGTGGCCTTCAATATCATCAACAATGGTATCCTTCTAGACCAGCTTTAGGAGTTACGACATTATGCTGTGCTGATTTTCCTCCTTCCTTCAGAAGTGGTTGCACTCAGTATTTATGGAGTGAGGAAGAGATCTAGCCTGCAATTCCTACTTTGTGAGGTGCCCCAGGAATCAGTTCTCTCTCCTTTCCTACTTAATAACTACATGTCACAAGGCCACCGGTGGGTTGATTCGATGGTTTAGGTGAAATATTATCAATATGCTGATGATACTCCACCCTAAGCTTCCAGAGCAATGCTGTGGGTTCTTTACTGTGAAAGTCTGAATAGGGTGTAATGGGTTTCTTGCTTTAACTCAATCCAAGAAAAACACCAAGTGGCTTTGGGTATTTGGACCTTCCAGTCATAAGGATTTTCAACTGCAAGTTCTGAATGGGGTAGCATTGCGCCGGATGGATCTAGTATGCAATCTGGGAGCTCTCTTGGACTCATGACTTCTATTAGAAGAGCAAGTGGCAATCATTTCTAGGAAGCTATGCACAGCTTAGAATTGTACTTTAGCTGCATTCCTTCCTGGATTGGGAGGTTTTGCTTACGGTCACTCCTGCTGTTATGATTCTCATTTGGATTACTGAAATGCTCTGTACATGGGCCTGGCCCATTGGAAACTTCAACTGGTGAGACTCCTTAGACCTACCATGTCTAGTATTCTGTCCAACCTGCCATAGCCTCTGGGCATCTGTTGGCTACCTGGAAAAAGTTGTTGTAAGTCATTCTCCTACAAAACCTTTCCACAAGTCCATCTTCTTCTAAAACAATCTTGAAAGCCTGGCTGAAAATAAGATCACATATACAGTAGCTTTCAGAAGGCATTGTAGGCATTATTAAGCCTGTATCAGATTCATATGTCTTCTTAATCCTTGTTTCGAACTTCTTCCTTTCAACCCTTACATGTGTCATACTTGGTAAGTAAAAATCTACAAGTACTGTATGATAGCAACATTAAATTATAATGTATATATTATTTAATATAGATTGAATAATAATTAATTAAATATATATTTGGGCATGACTTAGCATGATGTGTAAATTCAGCTGTGTGAACCATAGTTTTATAGCTTAAATGAACATGTGAAACAGACTGCTATGACTTGTTTGGCAAACCAAACATCGTCCTATGGCAAACCATCACCATAGGACTATGGCTGAGTGAGATGTATGTATTAACTTTAACATCTTAACTTGATTTGTGACTTACTTATTTTTCTGCTGAAGGAGTCTCACACTCTCCAAATATTTCTTATTTCTATACAAGTATCATTGCACTCTGAAGAATACTAATATCCCCTTTCCTTAGCTTTTCCCATGCTTGCAATCTCGGTGACTCATTAAACACTCACTTCTGACAGAAGTTGTATCTCACAGAAGGCCTAGTGTGGTATCACGCTGTTTTATGGGTGACAAAACTGCTGACTTAGGTACTTTTTCAATTGACAACTTCAAATTATGTTCAGTGTGCCTGGGATTCATCCCATTTTAACTAGAATGTGAGGAGAGCCAAACGCTTATTCATTTAAAATGAAAAACCCTGTTGTTCCACTGTACAAGCTCAATCATAATTCTTATTATGAATAACGTTTTCAGAATTGCAGCTGCTGCAAAGAAATGATCTGGAGGAAAGGATACCTATTGTGATGATAATGCGGTGCCATAAACTTTGTCATTCTACTAAAATTAGAGGTTAGTCAGAATCCCACAGCTATATGGCTGCTTGTGTATAATTCTCATATCCATGTCCTTATTAAAAGGGATGGTTTCTACATTGTTACTTTTAAACAGAATATAAGTGTCAGTTTATAATGGAGAATAATTGTTACTGATGGTGTGTTCGTCCACACAAATCTTCACAGCCTCAGAAGAAAGATCAATTTCATCTCAAAGGATCCATGACTTATACATAATACAATGAATTAGCAAACTCCATTAAGAAGTATTTTATGGGTACATGATACATGATATATATACATGATTTATCATCTCAAAAGACTGCAAAATATTGATCACCATCTTATCATGAATCAGACCATTGCTTAATTCGGGTTGCAGTAGGCAAACAGATACCTTCCATTTATTTTATAAGCTTCAATTCTCTTTGTGCAAAGTTTGGTCAATGGCTTAGGGAATTGTCCAGAACATCTGCAAAGCACCAGAACACCTACCCTGATGTTGCTGAATTTCATCTACTTCATTTGAATTAAAGAGTAAGCTATCCGTCATTATTAAAAGAATGGATAAAATCCTCAAATATAAACCATCAACATTGGAAGGAGCTGGCCTAGCTAATGGGCTTCATATACTGTACATTTATGAACCAGAGACATGAAAGAAGAAATATTAAAAAAACAAAGCTTGATGAAGTGCAGAATCTTATGAGAAAAATGTTTTTATCCTGAGCTTTTCCTTTAAGTAGGTGCAATGATATTTACAGATATTGTCCACCCAGATCCCACAAGAGACTAAAGATATAGCAAGAACTAGTTAGTAAAGGCCAGGACATACCATGACTAATATACAGTATATCTATCTGTTTGAAGACTATAACTGTGCTCAGAAACGAGAAACCCTTTGTAAGGAAAGTGGCAGAATTTGACATTCTCACAAAGAATCAAGACTATTATGGCACTTTTTTTTTACATTTTTAAAAAATCTCACCTTTATTATAACTATAAATAACTCGAGGTGATGAACATACCTAATATTCCTTCCATCTCCTATTTTCCTCAAAACAACAACTTGTGAGGTGGGTTGGGTTGAGAAGGAGTGACTGGCCCAAAGTTTTCTGACCCAGCTTTCACAGCTAAGATGGGACTAGAATTCACATTCTCCTGGTTTCAAGCCTGGTGCCTCAACCACTAGACCAAATCATAGGTATGACATGGAGACAAAACAAATAAAAAAACCATAGAGAAAATGGAAAACTTGCCTCCCCCCCAAACCCCCCAAAAATGACAATACAACAATGGAACAAATCTATAAAATTTACTCTAAATTAAAACTTAAGAGATAACTGGTATAAAATGTTTTATTGGCAGGTATACAACTCCAGCAATAATTGCTAAGATTAGATAAGTCATGTAACAATAAGTGCTAGAAAACTCATAAGACAGCAAGAACACTTTACCATATGTAGTGGACATGGAAAAAACCTCAGAAGTGCTGGAAAGAAATACACAACCCTATTCAGAGAATTGTAAAAATCAAATTGAAAATAAATCCACATTTTACTGGGCATAATTCCAAGATGTAACCACACACATAATCACAATTTCCTAAGATTCATGTTCAGGATCAACTTAGGATGCTGGTAAAGAGATACTTTATTGACAAATCAGGGTGGAAACTTAAGCTTAGAGAATATGCAGTAATGGTGAAGTAAACAGTAATATATCAAAGTTTGACCAAATGCAAGCTAGAATGACTTCCATATGTATTATATATTATGCAGCAAAACAAGCATAAACATCTAAAATATGATTTTTAGGGGGAAAAGAATTGACTAAAAAGCTGAAATCAGAAGTACATGAAGATTTTAAATGTTTATAGCTACTATATATCGATTGGAATACAACAAAGAGGAAAGAAGAAACTAAACATTTACTATAAAGTTTTTAGTAGTTTTTCTTCTTTCTTTCTTTTTAAATTATGCCTTTAAATAAGAAAATAGTGAAGACTTTGGCATGAGCTCAGGAATTCAAAAAGATCTCTGAAATCCTTTTCCTTGTTGTTAATATGCTTTGATTTTTATGGTGAATCTTTCATCACTGATATAACAAGCACTGACAATAGAATTGTTGTAACTTCTTTGTCTGAGATTACATCACTCCATCAGTTCTTATTTCTTTTTTGTTCTTTCTTTTCTTTTCCCCTTGTTTTCTCTCAACCATGTGAAAAAAATCATTTAAAAAGTATTCAATTCTATGTGCATATCCACAATTATTAATGTAAGTCAGCACCCCAGGTTTATGAATAACTATTCATTTTATAGCTCAGAGGTAATCAACCTCTTTGGAAGGGTCTATATGCTTCTAGAAATACAGCACTTGACTGTCCAACATGGATTTAATTTCTCCCTTCAGTCACCTCAATCTGCAATTTGATGACAGCTTCTAGGCAAGCCAGGGGTATACATTCAGTCTAGTGGCTTTATGTCCCAGTTTTGAAGTTTATTTACCTACTTGAATACTATGGTGACACTCAAGTGAGGCTCAACACAAAGTGTATTAGAAGAAGGCCTAAATGTTAGCGCCTTGTTTCTAGAGCATGTTGTTTATTCATTTTGTACTATAGACAGCTAACAACAATTAATACGAAAAGGAGAAGGGGAGAAGGCGGAGCCTCGTCTCGGTGCTACAGCTGCGATCTCGGGGCTCTGAGATCGCAGCTGATATTTTCGCACCCTGGGTCGGTCCTAACGGACCTAAACCGTCCTGTAGAGACGGGATCGTGAAGGGCACACGGATCCCAGCAAGGGGAGACAGAGATATCGCAAAATCTCTGGTTTGATCCGGGAGAAGCCTTTTGCTGAGAACGAAAAGACAGCCTCCCAAAGTGCTGAACCGGACAGCTCCAAAAGAAAGTGCTTTTGAGCGAGTGTGGTCGACTGGTGAGAATCCTTTTGAAATTGCCAAATAGACTGTTTGAAAAGGACACCTTGAACAAAGAAGAAATTCTGTGACTTTATTTTTGTTTGACTGGAACTGGGTTGAGCGACGTTTATTCTAGAGATGTCAATTGAGGTTTTGGATTTTTCATTATCCCTTTTTATTTTTACTGAGGACTTTAATGTGACTTTGCCAGGTAACCGGATTGATTTTTTCTTATATATTTTTATGTTCTCTTGATACATTAATTCTCTTTAGGATAGAGCTCCTTTGTTATTCTTCTTATTTTTCTTTTTGTTTGAATCTTTTATAAATATTTTTTTTTTCTGTTTCTGGCTGGGGTGGGGAAAGAGTTGAAGAGATGCTGCAAACACTGCCAACTAGGCTTGAAAAATACCTATTTGAACTGGGGAGAAAAGTCTATAAAACCACCTTTCTCAAGGACATTTAATTGAATAAGAATAGAGGAGAACTTAAGTAAAATATTATTACAGGTTGCTTTCTTGGACTCTTATCAATGTTTCAACAATTTGAGACTTAGGCTTTGAAGCTGCTGGAGAAAGAAAGTCATAATAAGAGCCTGAATAAAGAAAATAAAGTGCGTGTTGCAATATATATATATATATACTTGTGAAATTCCCGCTCGCAGAATTTTTGTAAATCTTAATGTCTATATTTTTGCTTTTTATTTTAAAGGGAAAGCCCTTAGTTTCTTTTCCTTTTCTTTTTTTTGTTGTTCTTACTGTTTTTGTTCTTCCATGCTATGCTTTTGGGATCACCTTGCTTTCCTTTTTGAATAATTTTTGTTTTTTTTTTCTCTTCTCTCTTCCATTTTTTTTCTTTTTTATGGCGGTTATTCAATTGGATAGGTATAGAAAGAACCTGAAGATTTCTCTTTTCCTTTTTTCCCTTGCTTTCCGCTTTGGTTTTGGACTTTTTTATTATTGGACCTTTTTATTATTGGACTAAATTGGCTACTCTATTAGCCTGATTAAAAGTCAAAGAGAATCTGAAGTTTTGGAAGCAGTTAAAATGAGCAGGAAAAACAAAATCAATGCATCTTCGCTCTACCATCTGCTTCCCCCCACCATCTGCTGGACAACATTTAATTCAGACAATGGTTTGCAGGCAGATGAAAAACAAGAAAAAGTAAACATTACAATGCTTATGCAAGGAATCAACATATTAAGATAAAAATAGATGCCTGATTGAACAAAATATATGAGAAGACTGATGAAAAAGTGGAAAATATTAAATACCATGATGGGAAGGTATGAGGAGAGATTTTCAAAAAAATTGAGAAGAAGGAAAACAAAGAGAGGAGAAGATAGGAAATATTTATACTAGATTAACAGTGGCTAGAACAAGAAAAAAGTGGTTTGATGGGTGGGAGATTGGAAAGGTCAGAATTTTATCTTAATTTCAAAATATACGAAGAGGAAAAAGGAGAAAAATTTGGCTGCGATAATGATAGCAATGTTGGCAGATTGTTCGAAAATTACAAGAGGAAAGGATGATGATTGAGTAGAATGAGGTATATCGAGCATTTATACAAGATATGCGATGAGAAATAAACTACCAAAGGAAGTTCATATTAGACTTTAACCAAAAAAATCCATCAAAAACAAATACTGCAAGTGAAAGAGAAAAAAACATTGAAACATAAAGGTTAAAGGATTGTGGTTTTAAAACAAATTTTACCTAGAAGAGTGAGAGAGATGAGAAACGAGAATACCGATTTCTGACTAACAACCTACTGGAAAAATGAAGTGAACTATAGATGGCTGATAACAGAAAGGATTAATTTTTATGTGGCAAGAGCAGAGACAATAGAATTGAATTCAATTTGAAAAAGCAGAACTTTCTATGGCCAGAATTTTTTGGAAGAAGAAGAAGGAGGTAGAGAAGGAGGTCTCAATTTAATTGAAGTTTATGGAGGAACAACCCGAGACTGAAAAAGAGAAAGGAGCTGCAGGTGGACAGATGGAACAGTAAAGAAACAACGTGAAGAAGAGAGCACGAGAAACATGTTAGATCCAAATATAAACATAAATCATGGAAGAAAAAAACATTTGATTACAATGAATATAAATGGGATCACTCAGCTGTTAAAAGAAAGGAAGAAACCTTTCATACACAATTAGTAGAAAATTAAATAATTTGATATAATTGGCCTAGCAAGAAGTTTTCATATTAAAAAACAACATGAGCAATTGTTAATACAACCAAAGTTAGGGATAATTTAGCTTCTCTACTGCAATGTAAGAAAAGATGGAGTGGTTCTTTTAATAAAGACATATTTCAGGCAAAACTGATCTACACGGATGAAAGAGCGGGCAGAGTATTAATGGTGGAAATACGGATAATAATAGAGAAAATACTCCTGAATTAGGCAATTTATGCTCGCGAATTGATAAACTAAGGGGAAGAGTTTTATAAAAAAACTACATATGGAAATAATTAGACTGGATTATGTCAATATAATATATGATGGCGGATTTTAATGGAATTGTGGACAACAATTGGACTATAACAACAAGACAATAAACAACATAGATAATGACTCTCCCTAAAAATCCTTTTTTTAAAAATGATGAGATGGAATTAACTTAAAAGATATTTGGAGAGAGAAGAAATGTAAGGACTATAACAATATCTTTTTACTCTAATAGGGCGATTTATCATGGTCCAGATTAGATATGATTTGGATCTCACAGAGATTAATATCCGATCTATCCAACGAAACAAAGTATTGAAAACAATAGCTTGGGCAGACCATAGTCCAATGACAATTAAATGGAAGGTACAAAAAAAGATCGAGATGGAGCATTCAAATAACACTATTTAAAGAGAAAGATTTTATACAATGGATGGAGAAGTGAATTAGCCTTTTTGCTTTAAGGAATAACAAAAAAGAGGATAGTTCATGGCAGAATGTCTGGGATAGGATGAAGGCATATCGTGAGGTTTGATATATGGATTATACAAAGAAAAAGAATATTATGGAAATAGACAAGCCTCTAAGACCTTGGAAGATGAATATAAAAAGACTTGAAAAAGAATTACAAGAAAAATGCAGGCAAGAAAAAGGAATATTAAATTGAAACTGGATGTAATTACATAAACGGAATTAATAGGGAAAGAAGAACTGGGCAGCACGAAAATCAACGAAACTATATTTTAAACAGCAATTATTTTGAGATTGGCAAATAAACCAGGTAGATGGCTAGGCATAAAATTGAGAAAGGAAAGGAATCAAAGAAACAATATGAAACTAATAATGACAAGGCCAAGTTTATTGTGGTAATAAGGAGAAAAAGAAATTATTCAAGGATTTTTATGGGGCAATTATATAAAGCAAGAGAATATTGATGAGGAATAAAATTAAAGCAGTAATTTACAGAATGTTAAGCATTACCAAAGATACTAAAGAGACTGCAAGAAAATGTTAGAAATTTTGTATATAACAATGAAGGAATTAAATGAAGCATTTAAGAGATGCAAATAAATGGGAAAGACAGCCAGGTCCAGATGGCTTACCGGCAGAATTCTATAAAAATTTGCAAGAATCATTGATCGCATTCCACTCTTAGAAGTTATGAATGAAAGTTATGTTAAAGAAGATGATACCCAGAAATCATAGACAGAGGCTTATATTACAACTTATTCGGCAAAAGAAGAAGGCTGACCCGCTGGCAAATTAAGAATTATAAGACCTATTTCTTTATTGAATGCAGATTATAAAATCTTTGCTTCAATACTAGCAGAAAGACTGAAAAAATATACTTAAATAATTTTATTCACTCAGTATCAAAAATGGATTCCTGCGAAAGAGACAAATTAAGACATATGAAGAGTAATTTTTTGGACACATTGGAATACTATGAGCTCATCGCCTGAGAAGCAAATGGCTTTGTATATTTCTAGATGCTCAAAAAGCTTTTGACAATGTGAACTGGAGATTTATGCATGTTACTGTGTTGGAAGCAGATGGGTTTTGCTTGGCCAGAAATATTTATTAAGCAATAAGAAGCGCATATATAAATAACAGACAGGCAAATGTAAATGATGGGATGGAGAATTTACAGATCTATTACTATAAGAAAAGAGGCACAGACAAGGTGTCTCTATCTCTTTGTTATTTCGTATGACTTTGAAGTGTTAAATAAAGAAATATTCAGGGATGATAAAGATAAAAGGAAGATGAAAATTAAAAAAGAAAGAATTTAAATTACAAGAGTTTTTTTTTTTGTCTTTTGCGAGCTTGATTCTTAGCTTTTATTCTGGAAGACGCCGGTTTCGATAACCGCTCCAAAAGTTATTTGAGATAAAGATAGAGACATTAACTGGTGATGATTGGCTGCTGAAGATAAACAAAGAATAAACAAATGATCTTAACAAAAAATATGTTATTGAAAAGAAAAGAAGAATTGGACAGATCTTTTGAAAATCTAAGTTACAAATATAGGTATAAGTGATCTGGGGATATATTTTGACGGCAGAGTAGTCTACATTAAAAGAAAAATAATTATATTCTAAACTCAAAGCAACAGATAATTATAGATTTGAAGAAATGGGAAAAACTTGCAACTTCGTCATTAATAGCGGAGAATTCAACAATTAAGATGAATATTTTACGCTAGAATTTTATTTGCTCTTTGCAAAGCGACCATACAATAATAGAACTTAGTTGGAAAAGATTATTTTGAGATTTAAATAAATCATGTAAAGGTTTATATGGTCAAATAGGGCAAGAAGAGCGAGAATAAAGTTAAAGGCTTTTACAAGATGCTAGAATTAAAGGAGGTTTGGCTTGCCTAAATGGGACTGTATTATCAAGCTGCAATTTGATCGGTGGTCAAAGAAGATGGATAAACATTAAAGAAAACATAGATTGTTGACATTAGAAGGCCATGATTTACTGTTGGCCTGAGCATGCATTTTTTATGGTACAAGGGAAGCTAAAACACAGGGGATTTTTAGAAGACATATAATACCGGGAGTCTTTGTGGTAAATTGGGAAAAGATAAAAAAACAAATGTTATTTGAAAATTCCAGTTTGGTATTCGACTATTGAATGCATTTATCGCTATCCTATGATTTATAAAGGGAACAAACAGTTAGATATGGGGAATTTAGATGAAAACGGGTGGACTTAAATTGATCCAAAACTTAGAGGAACAAAAAAGAAGTATAAGATGAAATTGGCATTTTCCATATGGCGGCAAAATAATTCAAGATATGATGAATGATTTTAAAATGGAAGATGATTCTATGATAACAGACTGATTTAGAATAAGATATTGTGTAATACGAGCCTGTTAAAAATTATGGTTATTTATTGGGAATTAACTTAGAAGAAGAACAAGTTAAGAAACTATGATTGTTTGGGGAAAATTTTTGGATATGGGATTGATTTAGAGAAATGGCAAAAATTAATGGTTCTCAAAATTATAAATGACAATGTCAAACTGCGAGATATAAAGAACTTGTATAAGATGTTTTAGGCAAGGTGGGCAACTTGCCCGCACCTGACAACGAATAGGGCAAGAATGTTTTAAGATAAATCTGGAAAAATGTTGGAAATGTCACCAGATACATGGCTCATACTATCATATGTGGTGGGACTTTGTGAGGAGGCTAGGAAAATATTGGATCTAAAATTACATGACTGGTTGAGAAAAAATGACAAAGAAAGAATGACTTTGAAACCAGAGACTTTTTTATGGGAAATTTCTACTGAAGCATCATAATATAAGTCTATTCGAAACTATTTGAATTGAAATGTATAAGCAGCGGCTAGGAATTGTATTTGCTAAAATATGGAAGAATGAGAAAATACCACTACAGGAAGAAAATTATTAGAAAATATTAGAATGTGGGCTGAGATGGAGTAGATTGACATTTGAAATTAGAGAGGCAGAAGATAACAATTTTTTATGAAATTTGGATCTTTTTTACCAAATGGCTATGATGTCTAAGATAAGAATAATAGAATATTATATTTATAAAGAGTTTTTTTTTTTTAGGATTTATTTGTTATGATTATTTGATTTGTTATAGAATAAAGTGTTTAAAGTATTGATAACGGGCATAAATGAATGAAAGAATTAGTAATATTAGGATATGGAATTGACAATATAAATTGTTAATGGCAATATAATTATTAGAGCAGCTATCCAACACCATGAATGCACCAAAGAACTGATGAACCCAACCGACACACAGAAAGGAAGAATATATGAGAATATTAATGTTTTTAATGTTATGTATGTTATGTTTGTTTGTTAAAAATTAATAAAATTCTTTATAAAAAAAAAAAGAAAAGGAGAATCTTGAAAACATACAATATAACCTCAACCAGTGATGGTTAATCTTTTTGTCATCACATGCCGAAATAACATAGTTATTTTGAGATGATACACAATTCATATTTGTTATAGTGATAACCAAATGTTTTGCTTTCTTCTCAATTTTAAAATCCATTTTAACCATCAATTTTCTTTGATCTTCTATCTTCCTGTGCAATGCAAGCAACCTGGTTCCTAATGTATAGATTTTAGGAAAAGCTGGCATAGTCATACTCTACTCAGTATCAAGGATGCAACTATAGAGATGGTCAACAGTATTAAATATATGGGGGTGCAGATAATTAACAATCTGAACTGGTCTCTCTACACATCATCCTTAGTGAAACATGCAAACCAACATCTGCATTTCCTGTGTCAAATGAGTAGAGTACATCTTTCTCCTTCTGTCCTAGCCACTTTTTACAAAGGTACAATTGAGAGCATTTTAACAAACTCCATCATTGTTTGGTTTAATGACAGCAGTGCCTCAGATAGAAAGTCCATACAGAAAGTGGTAAGGATAGCTGAGAAATTATTCAGGATACTGCTTCTAAGTGCTATGTGCTTAGATCTCAAAGCATGGTTCGAAACTCCACCCACCCACCCACTTTACGGTCTGTTTCTGTTGCTCCCCTATCATCCCTGTCCTATTGTTTCTTTTATTTTTTTTATTTTTCTTATATGTGTCCATGTATCCATAACTATGTTTTTACTGATACCTATTGTAAGCAATTGACAAAAATTAAAAAATAGCAGTACTAGCAGAAATACCAGAATTCTGGTTCGTAAAACACAATAAAATATAAATTTTAGAAAGATCGATGTTCAAATACCAATGTCTAGTCCATCAAGCCATTGAAGTGGAGCATCATTTATATTTTTAAAAAAATCAAATATTGGACCTGTATATGTTCTTAGTTTACAACTGGTCATGATCTACAGTTTGACATGGGACCCTGCAATTATACTGAGGGGAGGATTTACATTGGCATCCTTCAGTCTCAAAAGACTATGGTATCATGCTCTGAAAAAGGGTCCTAAAACAGCATCTAGTGTCGCTAAAAAAGCCAATTTGAGAGTGGCAATTCCTTCCATACTGAGGATATATACAGTCTGTCCCCTGTCCAGCCCCCAGATTTCACTGGTTCTGGGACTGCCTCTTTGCCTCAGCCTGCTGAACAAGTATCTCTTCAAATTGGAGAAGGCTATGTTGCATCTTTATCCTCCCAGCTTAGAAGGGAGGATACTATGCCCCATTTATACAGAGAGTCCTGGCAGACCTCATGTGAAGTATGAATCCTGTTCAGGTCTAAGAAATCTCCCCCATATACTTCTCATTCGCTCTTGGCCTTAGGACAATGACATCTACCATACAACCGTACTAGGGATAGAGAGCAATATCCTCAATATTTTTTGAAATACAAGTTCAATCAACCCAACATTATGGTAAAGATATTTGTGAGAGCTGTAAGAAAGTATTTTAAAAAAACTCTTGGAAAATAGCAACTTGCTTGCTTTTAATTCAACTTTGATCACCTAGCAGATCTCTCGTTATTTATGACACCGTTTGGATTATACTGCATTAATTGAGTTCCGTGGAGGAAGGTATCATCCAATTTAGTTTATTGTTAATCAAATTAAGTATCCTTATATGAGGAAATATCCATTTAGACATGAGTGATCTCTGCACTAAAGGCTTGATTGCTGGGGAAATCACTGCTGATTTGCTTTTTGTATTTTCAAATCAGCTTTGAACTAATTTAAAAAGCTTTCTAACAAGTTGAAATAGAGGGCTGACAAAGATCTTTGAGAAGTCCTGAACTGCTTTGGTTTGGATTGGACAGACCTTCTAAAAAGATGGGACAAAATAAGCTAAGGCTGAAGACTAACACTGAAGATCAAGACCTCAAAGAGCAGCGGTAAGGCTGAGAGATGGTGCTCACACTCCCATGGGGAAAGAGGGAACCTGAGCTGGCTATCACCTGTGATGTCTTATCATAGAAGTGCTTATTATGAATTCTGGGCAAATTATTTTTCAATATAACCATATGCAAGACAAAGGCATACATAGAAATAGAGAGATATAATAACCTTGCATCCAGTCATCTTTGTTCTAACCATTCAGTTTTTATCTTCCTGCTGTTATCTCAACTATATGATTTTTGATATGTGTGTATCCTACTGTTACAATATCTTGATATATGAACCATGTCCGCCTCTTGATTCAACAGATGGATTAGTGAAATGAGAAAACAAGCAAGGCGTATAATGAAATGAGTAAACCAAAGCCTATAGCAATTTAGGATCTACAAGAGAACTAGTTGGCAGAGTCTTGCTAGTTCACTGAGAAATGCAACCAAATGAATTTATTTGATTAGGGTAACCACCATTAGGAGCTGCAGTCCATAATTTAAGAATTTAATTAAATCCAAAGTTGCTACTCACTGTTCATTTAGCAGCCATGGCTGGAAAAGAAAAAGGGATATTCTCTTCATCTTTGCCTGGCAAAGCTTCAGGCAATTTAAAATAGAGTCTTGGATTGAGATATAATGTTGCTACTTTTTTTTGGCTAGAGTTAGTTAAGGCCCTGTCACACTGGCCAACGGATGCAAAACATTTGTAAAAAGGACACAGCGG
>BHFT01005325.1:0-31405 GCA_004320025.1 Laticauda laticaudata
TTGAGATAACCACTTCAGGTGAACAGTGATTTGAGTCCTCTCCAGATGATGTTCAATTTAAGTTCAATCAGGGCTTCTGTCTTGGGCCACTCTAGCACCATTCACCAGATGTTGTTCCCTAAGCCCACTCCTCGTTTTCCTTGCTGCCCCCTTGTCAGTTGTGAAAATGAGCCTATCAGCTCAGTCTTGAAGGTCCTGAGCAGTGTTGGAACAGTTTTCATTGAGGATTCCCTGCCACTTTGCATTCAGCTTTGCCCTCAACCTTACTAGGTCTCCTCGTTCCCTGCTGTGAACAAACACACCATCAAGACATATGCTGGACCACCATGATTCAATTTGAGATGGTTTTCGGGCACGCTGGTACTGAAGCTCGAGACGGTACCTAACGTTTCACTTACACCAGAACCTAAGTTAGAATTGAACTGAAAGGAATTCATTGTTTAAATCAGATTCAAAGAGTAATCTTTTTGTATCTCATAGCGCTCGAGAGTCTGCCAAATCTGAGCTTTTTAAGTAAACTCCAAGTTAGGCTTTCATCGTTGTTTTTGTCTGTGAGGTAAGAATTTTCCATCTCTAGATCACTTTTGCAATAAAGCCCAATCTCAGTGCGGAAGCTGACAGTGTGTATGGTTGTCTTTCTTTGGCGTCATTTTGATTCTTAGCTCCATACAGGATCTCTTATGTGATATTCTAAATAATTTCTAAATTCACACAATCACAACGAAACTAACAATAACTAAACACACTTGTCATATGTAAATAACCTGTAGTTTCTAAACACTCTGTGTATTCTGGTTAATCCAATATTTTCATACTTATCTTTAAAAGCTACAACCCACTGCAATACGTAGGTGATAACATATACCTGACACAAAGCTGGCTCAATACCACATTACGATACTATACCCTATTATTAGAATTTACAACCACCTATACTCTAAATCCTACTTCGACCTATAACTTTATATATCATTGCCTATAGTACATCAATATACAAATCTCATCCTCATCCACTTCAGGTGTGTATATATATGGGTGTGTGTGTGTGTGCTGTGTGGTGAATTGTTGTGTCGTGTGTGTGTGGCTGGTTCACTCCTTCAGCGGACTACTATCCCACGTGTAAACCACTAGAAGCCCTATGCGATGGCAGTGATGAGTTCTGCTGAAACTTGCTAAACTTTAAAACCGCACCTACAATAACTGTGAGCTATACCCTCGCCCAACAAAGCTGAACTGCATTCTACCTATTATTAATACTATACCTAGTACATCCAAAACATCAATCAACCTATATATATCTATTGATATATATACCTCTAGTATATATAGGATCTATATATTATATAATATAGGATTATCACTATTGATGCTATATATCATATTATATATATACACACCAATACATTGTATTATATATATTACACCCAACCCAATAATGTAAAATTACAAATGTCGATGGAAACCAAATAAGCAGTGAAATAAACAGAAAGATAGGCAGTGGAAGAATAACATAGGCATCTATACCACTAAGTGTTACCTCTACACATTTAGAATTATATTCCAATAGTAAACACGAGCATTTCTTCTGCCCAATAATGTTTTGATAAATCAAAACCACAAAACACAATAACCAGCTAAAACTGGGTTCAGCAAACTTTAAGGAAACCTAGAAACAGATGGAAGATAACTTATCCCTCGTGTGATTGGAGGCTACTCTTTTAAACAATTCAGTTTAAAATGTCTCATAAAAACATTCAGGTGCACCCAAACCCCTCCCCCCCCAGTCAAATCTTTTAGTTCACATACCTCATCTTCTTTGCTATATTACACATGCCAGACGCCCACTCAGCATGACACATTCCTGTAATAAACCATGGACTGAAACAACAGAGACTGTCCAAATGAACATAAAAACAGTACCATACTGGGTTATCTGCATCCCAGAGAAAGTATGCCGTGCGATGATTTGTAAATATTGCCCTTACATCTGTTGATGAAATAGTCTAGACAGCACTTCAAGTGATTACTTAACTGATACCCATTTTTTTCCCACGCCAAAAAATGCGTTCGTAAAAGAAAATCAAGAGAGCCTTTATCAAAAGCCAGCATTATCTTGACAGTGGGCTCACAAAAAAAAAAAAAACAAAAAACAAACCAACAGTGGAGTTTTGGATTCTCAGTTCAAACTTTTCCAACAGACATTCACGCTGAATGTCCTATTCCTCTTTAAGAGATTAAGCAAGGCGAATAAAAACTACTTCATTCATTTTAGGAAGCAAAAAGACGGATTTTATTTTATTTTTTAGCCAGGACCAGCACTCAATTTGATCTACAATAGCAATGAATCTTCAATAAAAGAGTAGTTCAATTATGTCTTCTTGCTCGAAAACCCATTCCACATTGCACCAAAGGATGGAAAAAAGAGGATGAAAAACCGGAGAGAAACAATATGCCCATCCATTGTGTTAAGCCGATTTCATCCGTTCTTGTGTACCACTGCCTCCGTTTTTCATCTCTGTTCTATCCAATACTCCCACAGCCATCCGTCGACTGATGATTCCATCCGCTCAAAAAGTTTGAGTCCTGCACAAAACTTTCTGAGCGAAAAATGTATCCAACACATCGTTTCTGCATCCGCAACGCACAGGGGAACATCCGTCTGCTACATCCGTCGTCATCCTTACATCCGCTATATCCGCTAGGCATCCGCTGCCGCTATCATCCGCGCCAACTCAAAATCCGCTCCAGTGGAAACACACACAGGCTAGGAAGCGAAACAGCCATTGCGCAGAATGGATGTGCCGAGCATTAGTAGCGATGGCCGGAGACAAGGATGCAAGTGGATGCAGCTCACAAGAAAGCATTTAAATGGAAAAAACGTTCGTTATAGGGGAACCCTATCTCGATGATATGTTAAGGGATGTCCTAGAGATGCCTAAAGAGATGTGCAAAAAGGACACCTCAGTGTGGAAACCTATATTGCCCTATAAAAAGGGAGGAACTCAACCTGGATCTCACTTTCAGTCCAGCAGGCCCTGCTGTGCAGAATCGCAGCCTTCATCTGGCTCTTGCTCTTCGCACAGGCATCCAGTCATCTTCCACCTCATTGGATCGTAAAACACTCCTTTTGGAGCCACCATCTTTCTGCAACAGTGGAAGCCATCTACAGGCTCTTTCAACTTGTTCTACGGGAAGAAAAGGAGGCGGCCAAGAGTTCCTGGGTCTGAGATGGAGTGCGAGAAGAGCAGAGTATGGACTGTACAACAAGCTGATGGGAGCTGCAGCGCAATTTGACTAGACCCTCGGCATTCCAGACACTTCATGAGATGCATCCAGCCATGTTTGGACTGAAACATTGTGGAGCGGCTGAGGACCCAGGTCTGACCAAGGCAACCACACATACTTCCAAATGGCCCAGCCCTGGACCCTAAGGCTCCAATCTGTCGGCATCTGACTCTGTGCCACCTGAGCTCCTCAGGGACCCCTACAGAGCATGCAGTACAGCTTGAGAGGTGCCACACAACCACCAGTCAGCATTAGTGGTCCAGAGAAGTGATGCAGCGCCATCATCGGAAGGAATACCTCTGCGAAGGAGCTCCTCCAGGGCCCCTCCACTGACAAGAAACGAAGCTATGGAGAATTACCTAACCTAAGTTCCAGAGCCGAAGCTCACACGTAACCCTTCCCCAACCGTTGAGCGCATAAGTGATGGACAAGAGACCTGTCAAGCTTTCCTGCACAAAGTGCATCCAGCCAGTCAGCGCGAGTATCGCGGGCCTATGCGCTCATCTATCTTCAGTTTCTCATAGATACTCACAGCACGGCTTTCGCTTCTGATTCGATTCTGCTCTTGCCCATGGTCGATGCTGACTTACAAGCTTCATGTTACATCTGTGATGCTTCAGGCAACGTGGTCAGCGTTCCATCATGCCAGGTATACAACACCAGTGAACCTCGAAGAGGGCCTGTGTGAATGCATACCTCATCATGGCCTGTCCCAGATTCCAGACACCTGCCCTAACAACACGCAAGATGATGCCTTTTCTCCCTCAGAACCTTACTCATGAAGCCGAACACTTCCAGACCTCTACCCGGGAAGACGACAATCTTCAACTACAGCTTCCAAGGGCCAAGGCTGGTCCGGTGGTGGAGAATGCTTTTGGCACTCCCTGGCCAACATTCCTCAGGTACTTCTCACCATCAATTGCACCATCACCCCACAGACCGTGGTGGACATGCCCTCTCGCTTTCCTCCAACTGCCATCAGGGGTCGTCTCCACGGCTCCTCCCAGGGGTAGTACAGCTTTCGGGGGGGTCTTCCATCGTGCACCGCTTCCAGTCAGATACGGCCTTGGACCACAGGAGCTGACTCTTTGCCAGAAGAGACTGGGCTCTCAGAGGCTGCTTGAGAGAGAGGGTCTTGTGAAGCGAGGCGCTCCTCTGGTGGCGGAATCTCACCCTCCAAGAAGCTGCACTGGCTATGATGTACGGTCTCTCTGTCCGTCAGGCCTTGACGCGGCTCCCTGGCCAGATTTTTGAGGTGCCAGGGCCTTCCCGTACCAGAGCTGTTGAATGTGCTTCCATCAGCCGAGGAGCACCTTCTGCAAAGTGATACCCCCAGGCTCTCCGCCCCTTCTCTCTTCCAAAACAGCCTGCTTCCTCTTGGTGTCTCCGATAGAGCCTGTGTCCCTTCCACCAAAGATATTCATCTCCCTTAGCCACTTCCAGCACCTTCCTACCTCATGTTCCCTCTTCCTATGGTGTTATTTAGCCTCCTTCCTGGCACGCCGTCTGAAGCCTCTTCCTCCCTTGTGCAGGGGCCATATGGGACCTCTCATCAAGAGGGGCTTCCAAGGTTGTAGGGGTCGGGTGCGCGCGCACACCAAACCAGAAGCTCAGCAACACAGCAACAACAACAAATCCGTAACTAGCAACATCAGGCCGGACCAGCGGACAGCAGTGAACCAGCAGCCACCAGCACGCGCCAGACAGCACCAGCAGGACGCAGGTAGCAGGGACCAAGGCGAGCAGCAACAGGACCAGGGAGCCACAGCCAAGCGACACAGGCAGCACCCAGCAGGACCATGCCAGGGACATGCAGCAGCGCGCAGCAGTGTAAGCACCAGCAGACTCTACGGAGCAGCTCCAGCAGAGTAGCACCCAGCAGAAGCACCCAGCACAGGAGCAAGCGACGCCCAGCAATGAGTAAGCACTTTAGCGAATGAATGCGCCCAGGCGCTACCAGGAAGCCTCAGTGCCAGCAGAGTAAGCAACAGCACGAAGCACCTAGCACCAGACCAGGCATCATCAGCAGCAAGCCACCACCACCAGATAGCAGCATCAGACAGAGCTAAGCCTACCACCAGACAGCACCACCACCACTAAGCTCTAGCACAGCAGAAGCACCACCTCCAGAAGCCGAGCATCCTACAGAAGCACCAGCACCAGAAGATCGAGCATGCCGGGCCAGCAGAAAGCCCCAGCAGACAGCCAGAGTCAGGGCCAGGGGTTGGAGGGTGGCCCTGTCCCTCTTGCAGGGCTGCAAGCAGATGCGCTGAGGCTGCCTTTTCTTCCCCAGGTTGTTGTGGTTTGCTGGCTGGCTGGCTAGGCTGCTGCGCTGGGAAGCTGGTTTTAAAGCAGGCTCTTTCCTCTGAGATGCGGACCCTGCTTGCGAGCGTTCCTTTATATCCGCTGGGCGCTGACCACAATGCATCTCCTCCCGCAAGCCGCCATCCGGAATGCTAGGCATTGCTAGGCATCTGCTATGGCCTCCCGCTAGGCATCTGCTTAGCATCGTAGCATCCGCCTAGGCGTTCTGCTCCTGCAAGTGCCGCTGTCATCGCCGCTCGCAGTGCTCTCGATTCCTGCTCTTTCCGTTCCCGTGTACTGTCACCCTGCTTTGCTGTGCTCCCCCGGAAGCCTTGCGCGTTAATGTGCATCTGCTCCCACTCCACGGCTTCCATGCGCTAGGCTTCCATGGAGCATCCGCCTTTTCCTCCATCCGCACCCTTACATCCTCGCCCCCGGCTTCCATTCCGCTCTTTCGCTGTGTTCTGTCCCGCTTCCTGGACGTCATGCCTACCAAACTTCCGGTGGCTCTTCTTCTGCGCAGAGCAGATAACCAACCAGGATGGAACATTTCTGCTCGCTCCGGCTGTGTCCTCTTTTACAAACCTTTTGCATCCGTCGGCCAGTGTGAAGGCCTTTTAAAGTTTTTAATTCTACAGATCTAACGTGAATCTTTCACATTCCAAGAGCATGATTAAAAAAAATTGTTAATTCACAGAGGAAAAGCATATTATTTATTTAGTTATCATTATCTATGTGTTGATTGTTTAAAACAACAGATAATTCGTAAAATTGTATCCCAAACCTTTTAATATTTAGACATGGAACAGCTGTTCATATTCCCTTGGAACATGGCGCCTTCATTGCATTCACAATTCTTATGGGAGAAGTGAAGCAAAACTCTTTCTGTAGAAAATATTTCTGGGAACTTTCCTCAAATCTGCTGCTAATATCAGCCCTAGTTGTAATGTGCGTTCCAGAATGATCAAGCTGTAATCCGTTTGAGTACTTGGTCTAGCAATGTTACGTATGCTCTAGTCTCAGGTAGCCAATTCCATGTGATAGCTTACCCCGATGAAAAAACGCCACCATAAGGATGATAGAAGTTAACAAACTCTTTAATGCCTTTTTGGCTTATGTATAGTTACAGTAGGCTCTTTAGCACTTAGTATCATTAGAGATGAACATACTTACAAGGCTCCTTGCAAAAGTTTGGACGATCCATCATACAAGGCTCTTGACTATTGGCCAGCTTGTATTTTATTTTTCTGATCTATTTTTCCTTTCTTTTGTTTCCGCCACATATGTAAGACAGAAGATTTAATTTGTTGAGATTTGAAGCTGTCATTTGTTGACCATTCTGACACCATGTCGAAGATCTAATCAAATCTCTTTTTTGGAAGGATAGCAATATTTTCTTGTAGGCGGGTGATTGAAATAGCTTTAACACTCTCGCATTCAGGAAAGAAGAATGGAGTTCTCTCTTTAATAGGATCACCAGAAATGCATTTATGTAGAGTATGCAAGAGAATTGGTTCCATAGAATGCTTGCCCTTGGGGGGTACACCACTGTCTGAACAAGGTACAGAATTTGACGGTACGGACCGACTCCCAATTATTTGACCACTCTTCTCTGTCCTGCTTTGACAGGAATGTTCTATCCAGTTCATGCAGGTGAGTCCAGAGATATTGCTAAATTTTATGATGTCAGGGAGTAGCTTTGTGTGTACCACTTGAACTCAAAGCTTTACAGAAGTCTATGCTATGATTGCATCCTATTGCGCTTTGCTCCCTGATTCAAATTCGTGGAGGCCCCTATGCTGCAGTGGTTCGAGCCTTGGGGAAGATACATGTAGTTTTTTTTTCCTGAAACTCCAAATTTTGAGCAGTAGGTTGTATCTGTCTCAATAGAGTAGAGTGGATAATGGAATTGGTTAATAATGATCCATGGACTTGACAGGTGACGCACAGCATAATAGAGATTGCGTCTAGTTCAATTTTCCAAAACTACGGACTGGGGTCTCCCTTTTTAGACGATGTGCGTGAATGACCGTGGCCTTTTCGTGACCATTAGGTTAGGCCAAGAGCTGATCCTGAAAATTTTTTCAAAGGATTCATGCTTAGGAGGTACTTGCGCCCTGATGCGTACCTGTCATGGATAGCTTTCTTTTAGCAGCAGTCCTAAGTAGGCCACATATTCAATCCGGGCGTCCAACTAGATAGAGAATGGTTTTATGATTGTAGTGCCTTTTCAACATTTGTCTTCTTGTAAAAATATCAACTATGATATTAATCATCTGGTAAAATCTGTCTGACCCCTTGGTTTCGATTAGGAATACCTGCCGCTATGATCCCAGCTGCCTATTCTAACAAAAACACTGGACCAAAGAATGTTCGTTAAAAAGGTTGGCTTTAAAATCGGTGTTTCTCTTATGCATATCTTTATCATTACATCCTTTCAGCGGCGGCTGGGGACGACACTGGCGGGGGAAAACCCAATAACCCCTCCCCTTTGATTCTCTTTACTTTTTTTAGGGTCTTTTTTTTTGCTTCTACAAAAACTTCGTAAGACAAACCATAGGGTGGATTGGCTGCATAGAAGGTTTCCTCTTGGTTTAAATGTGATAGTATGGTGCATTCAGTCCTTATATCTGGTTAGCATAATTTTCCTGCAATTGGCCTTTGAAGTTTGGCAACCGAGACCAGATTTGTTATTTCGCCAAAAGCTGAATCTCTTTTCGAGGATTTTCGAAGCTTCCTTATTGTTGATGGGTATCTGTTTTTTTCTGGTTGGGGAGTTGTTATTGTACCAGTTATAGTTTGATGACACGTCTTTGATCCGTCAAGTAAAAAATATGTCACCTGTAATGGTCTTCAATTCACTCATCACACCCTGATAGGAAATTGCCAATAAGGTATGACGAGATATCCATCGTTCTATATAGATCCATAGTTGCCTTTCTCTTTCAGTATATAATTGAGGATGCATGTCATTGTGATGTATCTTATAGTTTTGGGAACGCATTAGGGTTGCGAGATGCAAAAGTCAACTCATGCCTATCGTCTGGTCACTGTTGAACAAAGGTTCTTTCGTATTTTTAGTCGATTCCATAAATTGGAAATATATTCACAAACAAACTATTTTCCAGACAAGATGAGATCAAGGTTAGTTGTTAAGCTCTAGTATTGTTAGTTTACTCACCGTTATTCAGTCCGCCAAGTTCCGAAGATTTCTGATATACAGGCATCTGGTAGACAGGTTTTGTCCATGTAACGGTCACTTCCAGTATTCTAATCTTGTTTCGTGGTCCATTTTAATATGACGATAGATTTGAACTCACCAAGGAAAGATAAAAGATGTGGGCAGGATGTTGCGCCCAAGTTAGCTATGAACTGCTGAACTTTAGCTTTGTTTACATGTTTAGATGTTACATAAATCAGGGGCTCGTAACATAGTCTAAGCAACTCTCGCAAATGTGCATTCCCATATTAAGGCAACCCTACAGTTCACAAGATTGTAGTCGGAGTCTCAGAAACAACAGACTCCAGGGCAACGTTGGATGCTTTTTTTAGAATCCTGTAAGACTTTTTATAGAGACTAGCAATATGCGCTATCAATCCCCTCACATCTACGAATCCTTCACATCATCTGATCTGCTATGAAATAAATAGTCAATGCTATACTGTACCTCTTAATGCCGTATAGTTGCACGGGAAAAAAAGCCACTTGAGCCAGATTTCACTAGACAGAATAACGATCGCCCAAATTTTGCACATGTTTCAACAGTCACCACGTAGCTTCATGTGATTCCTTTTTAGCAAACTTGGTCCCGGACGCGATGCCACGATTTCACTTCAATAATCCATGTTACTAATACCTCTAAAAAAACTTGCCTAATTTCACTTAAGCAACAGTGACAAGTCAAAGACATTGCAAATTGCGTGGTAACAGACCATCATTTATACAACTTTATGGGAAATTTTTGGGCTCAATTTGTAGGTCGTAAGTCAACAGGCACTACCTTTCCATGAAAACATTTAGAGGTCTCTTTCTTGTAGGCATGCTTCTTTTACTTCTGCCCGGATACACTCCGTTCGTCTGAGATATCCTTTTCCATAGACTGTTGCCTATGGCTTGTCCAGGATCTACTTTGTATTTTCCCAAAACGGCTCATTCCCTACTAGTGTCGCGAATTGCAACATTGTCCAACACTGCATTTGTGCTTTCAGCCCCATATTGACCTCTCCTCTCGTCGTGTCGACTACGCTGAATTATCCTGTTGGTGTTCAGCGGGACAAAAAAAAAAACTAACTCTGTAGTTCACTTTTTGTCTCAATTGCTATAGGGATCTCCAGGTCTATCCTATTCTTTCCATCTTTAAACTCAAATAATAAAGCTTGCTAAGAAAACTTGCAAAATGAAACCATGTTCAAAAGGCCACCAAAATATGAAAAGACATAGCCACTCTCTAAAATATATCTCTAGAGTTCTCCACTTCCTTCATATTAATGAGTCGTTTAAACCTCACATATTCAATCATTTTGAAATAAAAAAAAAATCCCCAGGAGACAACAAAAATGTGCTTTTGCTGGAAGACAACCGTTTTCAGATGCCAGAACAAAGTACATTTTTTTCCAAATAATCTTTCCCTCTCTATGAAACACGATGCATACACATCGGCCAGCCCAGCTATAAGGTCACGTGACTAAGCGACCTATTAAGACGGAAAGGCTTTTAAAGCGGCTTACTTATAAATTTCTAGTCTCAGGTCAAGGTTATAAATGTTATGATTTGTATAGTTTTCGCTTGCACTCTGGCAAATCTCAAAAAAAAACAACAACTAAAAAAAACCTCAAAGTAATGGCACTCCTATAAAAGCGATACTTGTTTTAGTCGCACAGACTTCCTATTTTCAGTTTACACCTCGAATCCACATCTTCCCACTCTCTATTATTTTCTGTTTTGTTCTTTCCCTATTGAAACACAGTTGACAGCCATTTTAGCCTCATTATTTGTACTTGTGCTGAAGTTCAAAACCTACAATAAGTGTTTGAACTGGAAATCTGATTTCTTCCCCCCGTCCTCATAAGTTGATCTGGAGACATTACAGCTGTTAATAAGCAGAATTGTCTAAATAGAAGGCCTGGCTCCGGTTGGTGTTAAAATTGTTTAACTTTCCTGCATTTAGTCTTGTCAAAAAAAACACATAAAAGCACCGCATTACGTTCTTACTTTCACAACTCTGACCTTTTATTACGTATGGTTATCTAATGTCAGTTTACGTAGGTTTGGAGAGTCAATCGCCTGGAACTTGCAGCGTCAATATATCTTTCCCTACTTTAGTTGGAGCATTCTTCCAGGCAAGACGCACAAATACATCTGATAGTGTATAATTGTGTATGCACAATTGTGCATAATTATGGTTAATAATCAAACAAATATAGATTTTGTATATATCGTAAGGACCTGGCACGTAGCTGCGTCAAGCGCTTATCTAATCCACACTTCAACCAATCTTAACTGTACATTGAAGATTTATCTGTTTGTCATTATAAACCAACAAGGGATAGTCCTAATCTTTCTCTGTAATAAACAAAGGTCAAATAGTGAAAAGGATTGTTTAGCATTTTCCCATTTTTTTAAAAAAACACTTCACCTACTTCATATCGACCTAAACATCATAACATTCGGCGCTTTTCCTTCTTTAAAATTGCTTCCAGTAACGGAACTTAAAGTCGCCATCATTGACAACACGCACTATCTGAAATCAACATGGCATGAATGAAAGCCAGAGAGGAGCTGAAAATAAAAGGGCTCCTGCATGGATTTGCCCATGCAAATAACAAAAGCAGAGACTTGAATACTTTATGCAATCCTAAGCAACTCATCGTGATGAACTCCGTATCGCTCAGCTTTGGTGCCCAGTGGAGTAGTTGTCCCTAGAATCCACGTCCAAAGCACCCCTATACAACGGCACCATGCTGGATTTTCTCCTAAATATCCTCACACATGTCCCTCACAGTAGAAATCCTCCGTTTACATTTCCTAGATCTTTCCATAAAAAAGACCTTGCAAACATGGGAGCAGAATCACTAGCGTCTTTCAGGAACTATATAAAGGCTCATTTGGACAGAAAATGTGCTATGTCACATGTAGATAGATGTAATATCTCCAACACATAACAAATCCTATTTGCAATGTGTGATAAGAGTTAGCAATTTTGCAAGCATCTTTATAAATAGCTAAATTAGATATCGAATATTGCACAGTGCACTATATTCTAAATTAACTCTGTCATTATCAGCATCAAGGCGTGCTGAATGTAAATCGTTTTCCTTAATGTGATATTTCTTTCTTGGTCACGAGCCTCCCAACAGGTCACATAAGAATCTTATCAGGCACACATATTTTTTGACATATTAATTAGTAAATCATTAATGAAACCCCATATTGAATTTAAAACGTATAAGACACGACTTACCGTCAAAGATTTCTCTCCTTCACTTAATCAAGTGTAAAAAGTGAGTGATTATAGCATACTTGGTCTCTCAGGATATACACCGAAATAATATGGGAGACAATGAAATCCGCGCATCTTAATCAATACACAGTACGACTTATCATTCTGAAGCCTATGAAACACTTCACAAAATCTGGTGAACATATTGCCATAAACTCCCAGGCACATACGCTCAGGTAGGGACAACCACACTCTCTGCCAACACCGTAGTATAGATGCCAAGATAGGCAAAATACAATCACTGATCCTATAAAATTTTAACTAATTCTCAGCCAGTTCCTGACCTAACTACAATCACTGCGCCCTCCGCGCCTATGAAAAACAACAACTATTTACACTCCATGCACATATAGCTTTGCCCTGGATGTCACGCGGCCTCGCCATGTGTAATCTATCTGTTCTACCACACATGACTATGGCATAGACAGTCTTACAGCTGTTCAAAGTATACTGAGTCCATTTAAGTTGGTCAAACTAGATTTCATTTTGGGGGAGAAATGACTCAGATTACTAAATACCTTTTCCTGACTCACTGATACCACAGTTTTTTTTTCCCAGGAAAAACATTCAATTTTGGCCACAACTAACCTCAAGCCGAGATTAGAACTGCAATATTCCTAGTCACAATAAAATATCTAGCTTGCACTATATCAATTTGAACTATTTTTCAACAAAGATATTTCACTGTTTATTTCCTTTACTGCGTCTTCCTTCCTTCACATTCTTGACGAAGTCCTGCAAGCCTTTCTATTCTTTTCCTTCCTGTTTTTTATTTTGCAACCTTTCATTTTGTTTGTTTTAATATCTAGGTTACTTTAGCCCATTTGCTTCCTTCTGATTGTCCATACATAAATAGGAATGGGCAGGCGTGTTTCTCAACATAAACCTGGTCTGCGCACAGTTTTCTCTGGAGTTCATTCACTTCAGTTTCTTCCCCATCAAGTTACTGAGCCATTACCACCCAATCTTTGCCCCTAAACCACTTGTCTGTTTGTTCAGGTGATATTGCACAGGTGAGGCAGCGGTCTTGTTTGTAATTAGATATCTGTTATGTAACTTACTCTTTTTTGGTCCTAATTTCAAAAATCCGAGTTTGTTAAAACCTTGCAAAAAATGTCTATTGCAGCTATTTCAAAACAGGCTCTTATCTGCCGGGGCACCCAGTCATTTGAAGTGAAGTGCCAAGCTATTTGGCTAGCGACACTCTTCCTTAGCCGGCAACACAGCATAAAGAGTAACTACTGACCCAGTTAAGTCTAGTCCTATTACTGACCCACGTTAAGGAACAGTCCCTCCAGACTGTCCTACGCCACAGTCCGAAGCATGTATAATTGGCCTAGGGGTCCCCAAAAAACCAAAATCTCAACAGAAGATCTCAAATGAGGTGAAATCAGCAACAAGAAGTACCTGATTCTTTTGCAACCATAAGTAGATGACAATTATAAACAAACTGACAATTTTACACAAAGAGTGTGGTGTGAAATGGATGTAGAATAAATATCTTATATATCATATACAACACCTGTTCACGCTCTCCTTCGGTATTATCCCACCTCCATTTGTATCGTTTAACCAGTTGTAGCAACATTTCAGCAGAAAATTGTCCACTGCCATCCAGCAGCTTCTGATACGATAGAGTTTGTATATCGTTCAGGGTCTCACAGCCGTGGTTTTAAATATATATATATATTACACAAACCCCAAAGACAAAACTTGATCTCTGCGGAATACACCAACGCGCCATATTAGCGAAGTATACCCCTGCTGCATCTATGCCCCGGCCACATGACATTGGACAAGGCACCCAACTAGAAGAATACAGTACCCGCCTGGTCATGAATCTACACAAAATGCCAGTAAAAAAGCTGGAACACACTCCTCAGCTAGGACCTCCAACACAGTGATAAACCATCAGATCACAACATCACTTCAATGCACAAAACCCTACCCACTATAGAAACCCCAGCCACAGAGATCATCATGCAGAAGCCAGAGAGAATTTGACAAACAAGACCTTGACATCTAGCCATGTAATAGAAGAGATAATTCCAACCCAGAACTGTCAATCATTTGGGAGCCTGCCACCTCAAATAGACAAGATCTCCACCCACACAAGCCAGGCAAAACACCTGCGGCACAGAATCAACAGACTCCCTCTAATGCTCCAAGCTCAAACACATCCCACAACACCAGGCACCCAGATATTGAAACCCTAGCCTTCCTAATAATTAATAGCCGTCCTGCTTCACACAAGCCAAGCTGCACTTGAAAGGCCTCCAATATAGGGAAAACCAGATGCGGTTTACTCAGCCAACTCAGCAAACCAACAAAACAGACATGAAGAATACCAGAAAACACCCAATCAAAGACAACTCCAAGTCAATAAAACACAGACCAAGACCTCCCAACCAATACAGAAGCACAATAGGCTAGCTACCTCGACACAATTTAAATAATCCCTAACGGCTTTTTGAGCACCTGATCCCACACTACAAACGTCCATACAGAAGCCTGATGGATGGCAGATGACGAATTGCTGCTGAACGTGCTACCAACTTTTAAAAGCACCCTACGATATGACGACTGGAGATACATACCCACCCGAAGAGTCCCATTAATGAACAGCACATTATATCACTACATGTATCCAAAGAGTATTACATATATACTATACTTAATATTAGACCTATATAAATAGACTACTACGATATATAACATTATATATATATATATTATATATATACTATATACATATCATATATTATCCAATTAAGCTTTCTACGGGTTAGTTACATTGTGTGCGTTTAGCTTCCTTTCCGGATTATCCCACTCACTGTAGTTCTGTTAAATTCTGTCAGCAACGTTTCGCAGAATCCTTCACTCTCCAAATTCATCAGGCTTCTTATTGACGTTATTTCCTAGTTTCAACATGATTGAGGCTGTCCACTCTAATTGGCTAAGGAGGCCTGGGTCTGTGATTCATTGGACTTGTGAGTTGACTTGATTGGTCTGTTTTTGGTTCTTCCTTCTGTCTGTTTCATCCGGCTTTGAATTAGGCTTGCAACACTCTGTTCTTGTGCTGGAGGCTTTCAGTGCAGCTTGGCTCTGCATTGTGAAAGTCATGGTGCTCTCTTCATAGCAAGACTGCTGATTCCATTAGGCACAGCTGAGGTTTTCACGCTGCGGTAGCCTACGTGATCAGGCGGTAGGTGTGCTGAGTTCTGGGAAACCTGCCACTCTCAAATAGAAAGATCTCCCACGCCACAAAACAGACAAACACACTGAGCACAGACAGACTCCTCTTTGACTGCCTCCTTCCAACTCAAATCAAACCCAAGCACACCTGCAGCCACAGACAGACTCCTCTGATGTTGCCTTCAACTCAAACACCCCTATCCACCAGCACCCAGCGCACCTGAGCACAGACAGACTCCCTATGGTGGATTGCCCCTCCAAACTCAACACACCCCCACACCTGAGCACAGACAGACGCCCCATTGATGCCTTCCAAATCGAAAAACACCCCCCCCCACCAGGCACCCAGGTTTGAACAACCCAGCTTGCTGATGGAATAGCAGCGTCCTTATCCACATGGAAGCCCAAGCTGCCACTGGAAAGCCTCCAACACAAGAACAGAGTTGTTGCCCAGCCAATCCCAAAGCCCACCAAAACAGACAGAAGAAACCGAGAAACACCAGATCAACTAATACTCCAAGTCTCCATGAATCACAGACCCAGCCGCTAATAGCCAATCAGAACAAGCGCACTCCAGCCTCCAAATTTAAAACCAGGAGCTTGACGACCGGGAGTAGACCCACATCCATGAACAGAAGCCTGATTGCGAATAGGCAGATGAGATTCTTGTCAACACGTTGCCTACAACCTTTAACAGCACTACAATGACGTGTGGATAATACGGCGATAGGAAGCTGACAGCACACATGTATTCAATGAGTACCCACAGAAACGCTTTAAAAAAAACATCATACTATATGATGTGCTCTGTTTTGCTTGCTCTTTGCAGCGTACTTTCCACTATTCATTGTTCAGTTCTGCTCTAAAGTTTGTACGCCAACGTCTTCAGCAGAATTCTTCATCTTGCCAGTCACAGGACTTCTGTATGGATTAAGTTCCTGGTTTCAATATTTAGCGGCCGGCTCCATTTCTCATTGGCTATGAGCTCTGTGGGTCTGATGTTCATTGGACTTGGAGTTTGATGATTGGTGTCTTGGTTTCTCTCTGTTCTGTCTTTGTGGCTTTGATTGCGGCTGTCATAACTCTGTTCTTAGTGTTGTGACGGCTTTCAGCATCGCAGCTTGCTAGCCGATAGTGATAAGGACGGCTGCTACTCCAATCAGCAAAAGCTGGTCTACTCTCATCAACGCAAGTCTGAGGTCTCACCTGCGGTTTGCCTGGTGGCGGGGGTCGGGTTTGAGTGAGCTATTCAGAGGGCAGTCTGTTTTGCCCACGGTGTTGCTAGACGTTGTCTGACCTACTTTGCGTACCCTACCACTATCGGTGTGAGATCTTTCTTATTGACGAGTGCAGGTTCCCAAAATGATGACAGTCTGCTGGAATCATCCTCTTTTAATTCATTTGCTGTCAGGTCTTTTCAATCTCCTATGGTGTCTCTCGCGTCAATGATTTTTGGCGCGGGTCTTCTATAGCTGCCTAGGGTTTTAGTGACCATTGAAGGTTTGCGATCGTTTGTCGACCTGTTCGGGTTTTTCCCATGTTGTGTTCATCTAGCGGAGCTTTCATATCTGGTATTATTCTTCTACTTGGTCTGTCCAACCCTGGTATGTCTGCGCCCCCGGGCATGAATGTTCAGGGAATTTCGTATATGCCTTGACGTTTTCCAGGTCAGTCTTTATCTTCTGGGGCTTTCCTCAGGATGGCTGTCTATTTTTTTCTTGTTTTGAAGGCCGTCTGTGACTAGAGCCCTGTGCATGCCTCACTCCTGTGTGTAGTATCTTACTGATTTATTCTTAGTACTCTTAAGTATCGGCACAGGAGCGTCCATGGTCTGCTTCGGTTTCTAGGGTCCTCTGTTATGTTGGTCATTGTGTTTTTGGGATCCAGCTGTGTGATTTGTTTTGCTGGAAGCCAATTTGGCTGTCACATACTTCGAGTCAGGGCTGCATGTCAGTCTCAAGTCTTTATATGTGTCCTTCCATACCTGCCAGCGTTTTGGTTCTGGTATTAAAGTTTCGCAACTGGATTTTATCTTGTCTGGTGGTCGGTGACACATGGCATTGAGGAGTTGAGGTCCGCAGTTGGTCGTCACACACTGTTGTTTTCTTCTTGGTATTATGGTGCGCAATTGCCTTATCCAGTCCATGTGCCATCTGTTCTTTTATTAGTTAGTTACATCTAGGGAATGGTAGTTGTTTGTTATATTCAAGGTTTCCATGAGTTGAACTTTGATTTTGGGGCTGTGTGTTGTTCTAGGTAGATGATTAGGAACATTGTTATAGGTTTTCCTTTTCCATGGGGCCCAAATCACAAATGTGTCCATCGATGTTATCTTATCATTATTTGGTGTTTTGGACTCGGAGTGGCATTATGCCAGGGCTCTAGGATTTGAATTCTTCCGAAACATGTTATGCAATGACGAATCTCTACGGTGACAGTGGTGGATCCCCATAGGGCTCCCTTGTCAATTTAGCTTGTATTCCTTTGTCCTTTTAGTATATGAATATGTGTTGGTTACGGCAGTGTTTCTGTTAGTTCATTTGCGAGGTTCTTCCATCTGGTTTGGTATTTTCATTTTTTGAATTGATTTCCAAGAGTTTCTTCTTATCTGGGACCTTTGATGTGCCAATAGTGAAACCACGTCGCAAAACTCTACAAGCAGCATCTTCTATGTCTCTACGTGTAGATCTTTGATCATTTCTAGAAGTTGGTATGAGTTTTTACATATTGCTACATCCATCAAACGTTGCTACTAACCCTTTAACAGAACTACGCAATGGACGTGGTGATAAATACTCCGAAGGAGCTAAACAGCACACATGTTTAACCATCCCGCCGAAAGGCTGTGGAAAAAACAAAAGTTATATATATATGTGGATCCTACCACAGAAGCCTGATGACTGCAGATGAGATTCTGCTGAAAACGTTTGTTACCAACCTTAATAGACTACAAATTGACGTGCCCGATAATACCCGAAGGAAAGCTAACACAGCTCACACGCTATATTAAAAATATAGAATAGTATATATATGACATGTAATATATACTAAGAATGCAGTCTCAGCTTCTTGTTCGCGGTATTATCCACGCATTATGTTAGTGCTTTTAAAAGTTGTAGCAAGTTCAGCAGATCTCATTCTTCGCCATCATCAGGCGTTCCTGTATTGTTCATATTGCCTCATTCTCGGAGACGTACTGTGAGGTAGCCCTGACCCACTACCGAACTTCAAATACAGAAGGCCCCTGATTGATGGGCAGATTTGAGATTCTCCTGAAACGTTGCTACACACTTTAAAAAGCACTACCAATGACACGTTCGGAAAATACCCATCCGAACAACTCGCTGAAAACCATTACAACTGGTTTCTTTAATCATCGTACCCGTTTGAAAACTTAGGAAACACCACAACACACACACACACACACATCACACACGCACTATAAAAGAGAAGATAGGAAAAGTGTAACGAAGAAGCAGGAGAGTAGAGTGACAAGAGAGCTTTAGTCGCATTTGACCCTTTTTCTGGTTCCTTGTTTCAGTGGTATTGAAGAACTCTCTTGGAATGCTGGAACTTCCACCGCCTTTGCAAGGCTTCAGGCCGAGCAGGAATCTGCGATCGTGCACGGATTTCCCTCTGTTGCCTCCCCGCTGCGAGGTGCCCCCATCCAGCTGGATTTGCGAGTGCTGAGGGTTACCCCTAGAGGTAACCAAAAAGATAGCCGCGAGATCTGGGCAGGGTTTGGCGGGCAATCGCAATTCCCCCTTCCTCAGCCGGTTTGAAACTCCCTTTTCCCAACGTGGCCCATTGTTAGCAGCGGTCAGTAATGGCTGCCACAAAAAGTTCTTTCAAGCCAGATAAGATTGCTGCAGAGAGGAAGTTTGAAGAAGTGAAAGGTTTTGGGCTCGAACTGGGACACACTCTTTATTCTGCGAGGTTCAACCTTTTTCAAAGGATTTACATTGTTTTCCCTAACAAGATCCCCATTAAAAGCGGCGTGAGCGAAAAGTCAAAGGGAAAAGTTTTTTTTTCTTTCTCAACTCTGCCTTCCTACAGAGCGATAGCAGATAGGAAATCGGGCAGAAAAACCTTTGCTTTGGGTCCATAGACGGTAATTGTATTGAATCTAAAGCCAAGGGATATTAATGATTTGCTGAACAGTGGAACTAAAAATTTCAAAAAAAATTGCTTTTTGCTCTGTAAGTGGGAAGGAGGAAGGTACAAGAACTTATATATTAGAATTGTTGTTCGGAAGAGACACGCTTAGAACTTTTAAAGCGATCAGACGATAACCAGCAATACGAGTCTATCTAAAAAATTACTTTGGAATGTGTAATTAAATTTCACCCCCAGGAAAGAGACTAGTACAAAAAGAAGGGAACAGCTGCCTAAATGAAAAACAGTTTGCTGCTGATTTTGGATTGCCTTGTGACTCTGGGACCTCTTGGAAAAACTACTTTTTTGAAAACTAAAACATTTTGGGTTTGGTTTTAAAAAAAACAACTCTTAACAATGGCATTATCTGTTTGAGAATCTGAAATAGAATATTTAAAAAGTTAAAAGAAGCAGGAACAAAAGGCAAGGGGGCCTCTTACCTGATCTGTTTTCTTTTACTTTTTTAGATAATGCGTGGTTCTATCCTACCAGGAATTTAAACACAAAACAAGAAAGCTCGGGCTGATGATGAAGAAGCCATCTATTAATGGGCACAACATAATTTTAGTGCTAGGAACACAAGGAACAGGGACACAGAAATGGAAAATTCCCAAGATTTCTAAATAAATACAACCAAGAAAGCGGAAAAATAAGTGTGAAGAGATGTGATGACGTAGAGTTTGCGATGATTAGCAACAGAAAAGAGGGAAGTCACAAGCACGAGACGGTGAACAAGACACAAGAAGGGCGGACATTGAGAGATGGGCGAGTGCAACAATCACACAGGAATATAGTTTATTGGATAAGAGAGGACAAGGGAACAAGGGAGATCATAGTTAGAAAGACTTAAAACCAATGATGGTAAAAAAAACAGGTCTTTTTTTTATGAGTCGACACAAGCGGCTTAAAATGTATCATTAAGAAAGCAGATTCTGCAAAAGTGCACAGGCATCTGTGTTCGCCATATTTGTATTTGAAATGGAGTTAGAAAATAATTGGCATATCTACTATGAGGTTTAAATAATGCTTCCTCCAATCTAGAGTTTAAACTTAGTTTTGGACTATTTTTTGTTCTTTCTTTCACTTAACTTTTAAAATGTACTACTTGTCCTAGTGACATTACACCAGCAGAATCAGTATGGAAATAACTACTATATATTTTAAGTGCTGTGAAATATCTAGGGGAAAGCATACAAAAGTTCCACATCATACTTCCAGCCATGATTCCAGAGCAACCGATTAAAGCGCAGTCTAAGCAGACAAACGCAAGCAAAAGAGATAATTTGACAACGAACAGAGCTCACGGACAAAGAGTGACAAGCGTCAACAAGTGCGACCTCTTACCCTCTGAGATTAAATAAACTAGACTCAGCCCCATCTAACGAGGAGTGAAAACGAGGCGGACGAAAACCACTCCACCTCACAACTATTTAAGTGAATATACAAGGAGATACCTGAAATACTGTATCATACGCTTCCGCGCTCTCTCCTCTCAGTCTGCGTATAAACCGCTCGCTACCACCAGCCATTTCAAGCTGCTTCTCCAAAAAGATACACGTGTTATGTTTTTATGTTTTGCTTGTTTTGTTATGTTAAGTTAGCTTTTATTGCGCCAAGAATTAAAAAATGTTGGAAGGAATCTTGAAAAGAAGACCATAATGAAATTGTAACACACGGCTGATGAAAGTATAAGTACAATGAATAAAGAGATAGAGAAATTAAGGTAATTTAGGTAAAAGAAATCTAATTGAATAAAGGGAGAAATAGTGAGAAGTTGGAAAAAGAATAAATAAGATATGCATACGTGATAATCTGGAACTATGTTGTGCTCAAATAAGATGTTTTATTTGTTTTGTTAAAATTTAATAAGCAGTTTTTAGAAAATAGTTTTTATGTTATTAGGTTTTATGTTTGTTTGTTTGTGTATTGTCTTTAAAAACTAATAAAATTTGTTTTTTTAAAAAAAGAACTCTCTTGAATGCTGGTGAATAAATGTCTAAAGCATTCCTCAAGACCTTCAGTTGGATTATTCAATTGAAAGAATGAAGCTGGACTCAGCAAATTAAATCTGTCAGTCAAAAGTGAGCTGGTATAATTTCCCTAGAAAAGTACTATAAAACTGGGATTGGGTCTCCCCCCCCTTTCTTTTATTCAACCAGGCTTCCTTTGATGTTTGTTTGTTGGCTAGAAGCCAAAAGTTATAAGGAACTGTAGAAATTGCATTTCTGCACAAACCTTGACTCTGAAGTTGAAAGGGATAGGATCAAATAAAAAGTTACTGTTTCTCTCTGTGTGAATACTTCTATAGTTACAAGTGTGCCCCACCCCCTTCTGAGAAAAGCAGAGGGTGATGTTTTACCTGAATCTGAACCAAAATTAAAAATGTATCTAAGAACAACATTGTATTCAAGGATGTGCAAGATGGTTAATGAACATTCTGTGTGTCAATAGTTGCATTCAGGATTTTTTATCTCAAACCAAAATATGAGCAGGAAGGAAGGGAAGATACTAGGAAGAGCAGGGAAACAGGTAGGCCTCAGGAAGGTGCTGCTGGTGTCAAGAAAGAGGCAGCACATAGGAAACTTTGTTTACTTGCCTCATAAATCACTCTGGGATTTGTTTGTATTTTGTTGAGACAGAACCCTGGAACAGCAAACATGAATGAAACCATGTTTCTTTTGAAGCACAATTGACCTGGAATGCTTTGACAAAATATCTGGAATTAATATACTCAAATCAGACATGTTTTCCACTTCATGTACATGATTATTGGGCACAAAATGTTCTCGTCCCTTAAAAACCCTACTGACCCATTCTATATGTTGATGAACACTCAGCTGTATTAGCTAATGGATAAACCTGCCGATCCAAAACTATATCTCTGAAACAAATATGGTATGTGCTCTGGAGTGGATCAACAGAAGAATGCAGACATAACATTTCCATTTTCAAGCATGCATAATTATCCACAGCCCAATATAAAATTCTCTTCTGTTTAGAAGGCCCCCACTTTTATGGAGTCCAACACTGCAGTACTGTATAAATCAATTATGCATCCAGGAAAGCTTGCTTGGTATATATGTCTTGATAGCATCTCAGCATAAATCTCTTTCCCAACTAACCTCATTTTCCTCACCTACTATGAATATTGCTGTACATTCCAGATGCAGAGATACCTTGTATCTAGTTGGGCAGTTAGTAAAATGATATGTAATTTTCAGTTACAATGTATGTTCTATTTGCTTTCATTCTGCTGAATGGTTTTATGTTATGCTATTTTAATATTGGTGCTCCATTTTCAATTTTATTTATTGAAAGCTATTCCAGAAACTTATTAAAGAACAAGGTATAAAATAAAGTAACCCAAAATAAACTAGACAGTAAGAAACAAACTTGACCTATAGATATTTTAATGTAGTTAAAACCCCAAAATGCAGTTTCTCCATTATTCTTGATATGTAAAGAAGCCTTTCAGATAACTTGGTTTCATCATAAAGCTTGTAATTATTTCTTAAACATCCATATGGGTTGAATGCATGAAAATTACAGTACATCGTTGTTTTCGGCATGACAAATTATGTTTCTAAGAAAATGAAAGGAAAATAATTTCCATCTGCAGGGGTACTAAAATCCAAAACTGAACAGGCAGAAGCAGTCCTGATTTTATAAGTAGAACCTAACAAGGGAGGATCTAGGAATCTGTACAAAACTTTCTTTATAAAAAATTCTCTGCAAATATCGGAGTTCCAAATTATGCATAATAAAAGCATGAGGGGGCTGAGAAATCAGCATTTTAATCCAGCTAGTCCAGGGAATAGAAGTACTGATGATCTTCAAATATTTTGAACTGCATACCCATAACTTTTACTGTTACTGTCCATGCTGGAAAAAGTTGAAAAGATTTATAGTCTAAACAATCTGGCCATTAAATTATTGTTTATCAAAAACCTAATCCAAAATTCTACATTATTTACTTAAAGTGTTTGGGTATCTCTAAATAAATCTAAATATTATAGTATCTCTAAGTAAATCTAAATATTGGGTATCTCTAAATGTAGAAGGTCCAAAAACTATTTCAGCTATTGAAAGATATTATTTAGATCCTCCTGATCTCCTGTTCTTTGCCCCATTTCCTGCCCATCTAGCAGTCCGACAGCATGCAAATGTAAGATGATTAATTGATACCACTTCAAAGTAATATCATTCTGGTAAAGTAATTTCATTCTGTGTGCCTTTGGCACATAGACATGCTGGCCACATGATCATGGAAAATGTCTTCAGACAACTCTGGCCAAGAAATCGAAATGAGCACCATGCCTAGAGTCAGACACTACTGGACATGGAAACCTTTACTCTCCTTTCAATTACCTCTAAATCAGAAGCCATTAACTTATTTTGTAGTATATTCTACAGACCAATAATAGGCTCTTCAAGCTCTTTTAGTTGTTCAACTTTAATTATCTATACTCTAGTCATCATGGGCAATAAGCAGGTATATTGAAAGTCCAAATCTTTTCATAGGTATCTGGCACATAGATCTGTCATGTATTTTGCCTGAACTTATTGTTGATCTGTTTATTTATAATCTAGTTATTAAATTTATTTTTATTGAGTTTATTTATTTATTAAATAGATTTATATGGCTTCCTATATAAATCCCTGGTGATTCTAGGTGGCATATAACCTTAAAAATCAACAATATAAGCCCCCCAAAACTTCCATCCCCATGATGGCAATAAACACAATCATGCAAGCCACTTGATTGACAAATATAACCCCCCCCAAAAAAAACTTCCATCCCCGTGATGGCAACAAACACAATCATGAAAGCCACTTGATTGACAAATGAACCTGGGGTGCCCAAGTGTTTGCTGTTTTTTAGAAAAGTACAAGAAGAGAATCATTCTTATTTTTGGAGGAGTGATATTGAAGAGAAGAGTTGCTGCAGAGAAGGCCCTTCACTGAAAATCCATCAGATGTACTTTTTTACACCTACATAGGCCAAGTAGATGCAACAGGGGACAGGGAATCTTTCAAATACCCTGCCCAAAGTCATGCAGGACTTTAAAGGTGACTAAAAGTGCCTTGAATTGTGTCTAGAAGTAAGTCAGAAACCAGTGCAGCCCTGCAGAAGAGGTGACACATGGCAGACCTAGGCTTACACTGAACAGCGTGGGCTGCTGTCTTTGGATCAACCAAAATTTCCAGATTTTTTTCAAGAATAAAATGATTACAATAGTCCAACAAGGAGATAACCATGGCTTGGGTGATTGTGATAAAGGATTGTTTATTGAGGAATGGGCAGAGCTGGTAACACACAGCATGGCTGGGCAAAAGCCTTCCTGGCCACAGCTATCACTTGCTCCTTGAGCTGGAATCATAAGTCCAGGAGAATCCCCAAATTAGGCAACACGTCTATCTGGGCAGTGCAAGCCCTGGTCTTAGACTGCTGCTTTTAAATGTGAGATCAGCTTGTAATAACACAAGCCTTATTGCTGATTTGATCCTCGAAGAGAAGGCTGATCTGGCTTGTATAAATGAAACTTGGCTGAGCCCAGAGGGAGGCATTCCTCCTGCAGAAATGTGCCCAATGGGTTATCAAGCATGGCACCAGTCTAGACCTCAGGGCCAGGGAGGAGGTGTGGCTGTTGTTATCAGAGAATTTCTAGTAGCCTCCAGAGGTGCTATTCAACAAGTCCCCAGTTGTGAGACCCTTTTTCTTAGTTGGGCTCAAGGGATCAGGTGGGATTGCTGCTGCTATACCAGCCTCCCTGCTGCATGGCAGCTTCCCTACCTGGGCTCCTGGACCTCACCCGGCAGGACTGGCAGGTGTAATTCCCCCAGGCTTATATTTCTGGGGGATTTCAAACAGCCTTTCTTCCGGGGTCTGGGTCAGAGGTACCCAGAGATTTATAGAAACCAATGAGTTCCTTGGGCCTGTTCCCAGATTATCCAGAGCCCGACTAATAATATGTCACACTTCCCGATTTGGTGTTCGTTGTCAGAGCAGTGTCTATGTGACCTGGAATTAGATAGACTCTTTCCTTGGTCCCCTTGTCCATGGTCAGATCACAGTCTGGTGGCAGTGAGTTTAGCAAAAAGCTGCATTCCCCCTGCAGGGAGGCAGGACCTATTAGATTGGTGTGCCCCCATCGACTAATGGACCCAGATAGGTTCAGAAGGAGCTGGGGGTTATAGATCGATATGCAGTCCAGCCGCAGCTCTTAGTCACTGTTTGCGAATAGGAAGGTTGACTGAGGCTCTGGATAGGATTTGCCACCCTTGCGACTTCTCCTTCACCCATAGACCTCTCTGCTGCCCCATGGTATGCAGAGGGAAACTGAGAGGATGAAACACATGAGGAGACATTCTAGAGCGCGCTGGCAGAAGACAAAAGACATTGAACTTGATCAAACATGGGTAAGGAGCGGCTACTAAGGCCTACCTTGTGGTGATTCATGAGGCGAAGTGTAAATACTTCTCCACATTAATTGCATCTGGCCCAGGACCCTCTTTAAGGTGAGCCGTCTCCTTTTAGGGGAAGGAGGAGATTGAGGTCTACCTGAAGGGGCACGCTTGAGGAATTTGCAGGATTTCTGGAAGACAAAATCGCTCAACTTCATTCCCAGTTAGATTCCGGCGTGGTTGCTTGTCCTGTGGGAACTTCTGAGGCAGGTTCGTGCCCTGTTACCTAGAAATGGTTTGACCTGTTGCTCCTGAGGAAGTGGGACAGGATCTAAGAAAGTTTTGCATATGAGCACCTGTATTTTAGACCCATGTCCCTCCTGGGTTGTGAAACTTCCCAGGAGGGTTGACAGCGTGGGTGGACTTCTGGTGGTATTAATGTTTTCTCTATTAGGAGGGGATGCGTGCCCAGTTACTTTAAGGGGCTGTGGTTCCGCCCTCTTCTTAAGAAGCCCATCGATTGGACTCCAACCAGTTCGATAATTTCTCCAACCTTCCCTGTTTTCCAACTTCCCTTTTTGGAGAAGGTGGTTGAAAGGTGGTGTGCAGCAGCTTCCAGAGGTTTCTGGATAAACAGATTAATCTTTTGACCCCTACCAGTCAGGATTCAGGCCTTTGGATTTGGGACAGAAAACAGCAACTGGTGATGCACTTTTGGATGATCTCGGCAGGAGCAGATGAGGGTAGTGCATCATTCCTTGCTCTACTTGACCTTCTCGGTGGCTTTTGATACCATTACCATGGGATTCTCCTGGGATGGCTTCAGGGGTGGGAGTGGCGAGGCCTTGTGCTGTCTTAGTTCACTTCCTTCCTCGTGGCCACTCTCAGTCAGTGTTGATAGGAGGGAGAGATACGATCCTCGGCCCACTGCTTTGCGGGGTTCCACAGGGCTCGTACTCTCTCCCTCCTATTCAACATTTTATATGAAACCACTGCATGAGATCATCCGTCACCATTGGACTGAGGTATCACCAAAAATGCTGATGATACTTCAAGCTGTTATTGTCTCAGCCTGTGGTGAGTTAAGGTATTGCTGTTGCCCTCCCTCTTGCAAGCCTGAAAGCTTATTAGGGGCTGGATGGGGAGGAATGGGGCTTCCCTTAAAGGAGCATGCAGAAGCTCCAGTTGGTACAAATCAAGTGGCCTGCATGTGTTTTATGCAGACCCTATAATGCACATGTATTCACCTCTCCCTGCACGGAGCTGCATTGATTGCAATTTTGCTTTCCAGGTGCAATTCAAGGTGCTAGGTTGTCACCTTTAAAGCCCTTTATGGCTTGGGTCCAGATTATCTGAGGAAACATCTCTTGCCAGTGACATCTACCCGACCCATAAGAGTGAGGAGGCAGAGAATGCTGTGGGTCCCACCCCTGAGGGAGATACACCAGGTGGGACCTAGAAGAAGAGTCTTCTCTGTTGTAGCTCCATTTTTCTGGAACATTATTCCCTCAGAGATTAGAATGCCCCTCCTCATTAATACTATTCCGAAAGGCACTGAAGACATGGTTTTGCCAGCGGGCTTGGAGAGCCAGAGAGGGATGAAACCCATCAAATGGATAGTGTGACCCGCTGTTGTCAGTGGGGGGAGTTGCTTTTTGTTTTGTTTTTCCCAAATTTTGTTCTATTGTACTTTACTAATTTATTTGATTCTTCTTTGTTCTTATTGTTTTTATTTTTATTTTTTTTATTTTAAACATAATTTTACATTGTGTAGTAATGAGTCACCTTGAGTCACTATGGGTGAATAGGCAGCAATATCAATCAAATAAATAAATAAATAAATTTACAACTAGTGATAATTTTCCAAGAACCAAGAAGTCCCACACCCAAAGCTATACTGTCTTGCTAAGTTTTAGTTTTAACTGTTGTTCCCCATCCAGATCCAATAGCCCCTAGGCACCAGAAAAGGGCAGTCATGGAATTGTTTAATTCATCACAAGCAGAGATGAACAGCTGGGTATCATCAGCGTACTGATATCTCACCCTATGGTGATGGATGATTTCACCCTGATTTTCATGTAGGTGTTAAATAGAAGCCCCCCAAAGTTCCATCTGTGGAAGTCCACAAAGCAGAGGTTGAGGACTGGACCCCTTGTTCCAGATCAATACTGACTGAAACTGACCTTAGACCAGAATTTTCATCATCAAGCTATGAGGTCATAAAGTATGAAATTACATCTTCACTTTCTTAGCAATTTACAATTTACTACTACTAATTCCAATCTTTTTTGTGGAGCATCAATAATGTATTAGAGATTCACAATTTTCCTATTTTTTTTTATTTTTACACTGTTACACATAACACACTATGCAATATTTTCTAAGTTTTTAACATACATCTTCTTCTTGCAATTACTGGTAGAATTGAGCATATCTGTGAACTGATTTACAAATATGTGTACTTGTATATTGATTATAATCAATCTTTCTGTCTGTCTTTCTTTTTCTTGTAACAATACATATCTTCACACCTGCACATCTGTTTCATTGACAAGTTAATCAATCCATGCAACTTATTATTGCAATCAGTGATGCATTTACAGTAAAATTATGTTGAACAGATGTTATTGCCTTACCCATGAATCATTCTATAAATGTTAAAAAGAGAATAAGCTTTTCCACATTTTCCATGGACAGCTTTTTGGGGAAACTTTCAATTTTGCAATTGTCATCTCTTGGTTAAACATATTCCTTTTTGGTGTATGCACAAACCCTACCTTTGAGTTTGCACAATATAGTAAGTCATTCTAGCAATGTTTAAAGCAATGGGAGGGGGGGGGGAACCCATAGTGTTTTGTTCTATTGTTAGATCTTCTAAATTTGAAAACTCAGCTGAGCAGAGAGAACACTTGTGTGCAGCAAACTAAGAGAATTCTCATCTTTTCTACTTATTTTTTTTTACTCCTGAAAAATAACTACAGAGAGAGAGACTCATACAGAGGCTGTTCACTCCACATTAGTCATTCATAGCCTCATTCAGCCATCACTGTGACAACCTAATGTTTCTTCATGTTTGACCAATCAGTTCCTGGCCTTTATTTTGACTTACTTTACTGAGTACTCCAACAGCAGAGATCAATATGAATCAGTCAACAATTAGTACACATTACAATACCCCAGACCCAGATTCTGTTTCAGCACAAACCGCCCAGAGATATTTGAGAACTACTTTCCCAATGTGATAAGCAGGTTGTGATCTGAGATGAACAGAAATTATTACCTATCCTAGGAATACTATGTACTCACATAAGTGAGCAAGGTAAGGAATAAATAAGTAAAGGGAGCAGAGGGTAAGCATGTCCTTGTGCTTCCCCAGTCCAATTTGCGACCAGTTGTGGGATTCCATATTTTTTTAGTGCTGGTTCTGTGGGTGTGGTTCTCTGAANTCCCCAGTCCAATTTGCGACCAGTTGTGGGATTCCATATTTTTTTAGTGCTGGTTCTGTGGGTGTGGTTCTCTGAATTACTCAAAATTTCCACTACCAGTTCTCCATAACTGGTCAGAACCTGCTGAATACCACCTCTGTTCACAACCATCAACTTATGCTGAAATCTCAGCAATTTGAGCTGGCATCACATGGTCATACCAACTCAACAAACATCTTTAAAATAGTTTCTTCTATTAACTTAGTGTTTTTTTCCAGTTACAGACTAAACATGTCAAAAAAAACATATAAAATCCTACATTTCTGGCTACTTGATCATATTCAAAAATAATTCAAGTAACAACATTAATGAAACAATTTACCTGAAGTACAGGTATAAGAAGAACCGATGGCTAGTCAAATTTCCACTTATCAGATGGGCATTATTTGAAAAATAGAAGCTAGGGTTTGGTTAGGAGAGAAAAGCTAAAGTCTGAGAGACAAAGCACATGCCACTAAATTTTACTCTTTGCTGACAAATGTTCAGCACCATTATTTCCTCAAAATTCTAGGCTGTTTCCCAGACATTCTTTCTTTCCAGGTTTTTCTCCACTTATGCTCAGTTCTCCATTGAGATTCAATCTCCTGGGCAGTGGTCCAACTTCAAAACAGCCCTACTTACTATCTAAAAGTGTTGTTTTCTCAAAAGAGGAACAATTTGGGCCATTCTTTTTTTTTTTTAACTATCATTTGTTTATTTTTGCTGGTTCCTAGCATTACTTCTTTCGTTCTTTCCTCNAACAATTTGGGCCATTCTTTTTTTTTTTTAACTATCATTTGTTTATTTTTGCTGGTTCCTAGCATTACTTCTTTCGTTCTTTCCTCTCACAGCATGCATCAATGTTTTTCACACAAGCAATAAAAGTTCAGAGGAAAAATAAACAGTAGTCCTATCTCTTATAATAAATGTAATGTTAGAACTTCCGCAAAAGCTTAAATTATAGCATGGAAATATTTTGGCTTTAGATTGACATTACTATTGCTGCTACAAATAACTATACTAAATAATTTCAGCACAACAATGATGTTTGTAATCTGATTCAGCTTTTTAATGGCTGTATCATTGTCTTGATACAGACAATGTCAAAACAATTTCTAAGAGACTACTGAAGGCCACACAAACACAAAAAGCAGATAAAATGATATTTATTAAGACACTTTTTTAAAAAAAATAAGCAAGTGGTTTGTCACAATTAATACAATTTGGGGAAGAAACTACAGCTTATCTATTTATTTTCCCATAATCATATTTAAGGATTCCTATGTTGAGCTTCCAGTTAATTCAGTATGTCAAAGGAGTATACATGCTAGAGATGTGAAATAGCTGATTTCCCAGGTTGCATTTCATTTCCTATACTTTAACAGTCCCAGAAGCTCCAGATGATTATTGTGAAGAAGTGCAACTAAAGCAATTAATATTAATAGATTTGTATCCAGTATTTATGATTAAGCTTAGTTGTTTGTAGCCACCACAAGTACCTTCCCTAGATGTCCATACAAAATAAATATAGTGTTCTACTTCTCAGCAGAAAATAAATAGCATCAAAAGCATCTCAACCCAATGCCAATTTAGGATTCCCCTGACTCTGCAGTCACATTTGATAGATAGTCAATCATTTATTCAATTGCCATTTTTTTCTGAAATCATTTTCAAAACACCTTTAAAAGACTCTCTTAAGCTAAATCAGACAAACCCAAATGACCATTTTTTTGTCTTATAAGGTCTTTTGTTCATTTCTTACTGATATACTACCAATTACCAAAATCCCTTGGCAGTATACAATAAAAACAAATGTAAAATTGAGACATTAAAATCATTAAAAATACCAATTAAAAGAAACAAGTAAAGCAAGATTTCATTCTGTTGTAAGTATGCACAACAAGTTGTGTTGTTAAGGGCTTTTAAAGTATATAATAAAGATATTTGACTACTCAGCTTTCAGGAATGCATTCCAAAGAGCTGGGGCAGCAACCAAATAGTTCAATCTTTTTTTTTTTAATTTTCATTGGTTTTAACATAAACATAACATAAACATGAACATGAACATGAACATGAACATGAACATGAACATAAACA
>BHFT01005326.1:0-16110 GCA_004320025.1 Laticauda laticaudata
GACCTGATGCATCAGATTGAAATGAGGCCTAGTTTAGAGGCCCTTTTCCACACTGAAACATCTTTGCCAGCATCTTTTCCAGCACACTGAAACATCTTTTGCTTCTATTAATGAAATGTTTGTGGACAAAACATGGCCAAAACTATCAGGAAGCTCTCACGTTTTGTTGAGGCTTTAAACAAGATCCATTGGACCAGACCTCCACCCTAAAAAATTACTTTTCCTCAATGTATTACAGTGCCAATTTTGAAGAAGGCAAAACCAAAATTTATTGGTAAATTACAAGAACACACACACACACATACACTACCTCCCTTCTAACCCTGCTGGAGCAGGTGATTGGACTAGAATAGATATCTCATTATCTTTCTTCTCCCTCCCTCATTTCTTTTTTCTTTCTGGCCCTTCCTTCCATCGTCCCTTTCTTTCTCCCTTTTTCCTTATTTCTTTTTTTTCTGTCCCTTCCTTCCATTCCCCCCTCTTTCTTTGTCCCTTTTTCTTTCTTTCTCTTTTCTTTCTCTTCTTCCTTTTCTCTTTCCCTCTCTCAGGCTCACCCCATTGACTTTGTGCACAGCTCCATTCAGACTTGCTTGGGCAGGTGTCTCTGGTGCAAGGGGCTCAATGGGGTGGAACATGGTAGCGGCGGTGGGATGTTTGAAAAGGAGAACAAAGCTACTCTTGCTTTGCTCTCCTTTCCCGATGCTGTGTTTGGGGCACTACCCCTGTTCCCCCAAACATGGTGGTGGGATGTTTGAAAAGGAGAGCAAAGCTGTGTTTGGCGGGACGGAGCTCTTTGCACCAGAGTGTGCAAATCAATGGGATGTTCCTGTGGGGCCTTGTGTCGAATGCAGTGGCAGCGGGATTTTTTCTCACCCCTGAATTGTGCCCTGCCGCTCACTTCCAGTGCCCCCCTGCTGCCTTTTAGCACCCCCCTGATGGCCCCCTTGCTTCTCAGTGCCCCCCTAAGGCATCCCACCGCCCCCCAGGGGGCGGTACTGCCCACTTTGGGAACCACTGCTCTATATCAATTATTTATGTGATTAATGTAAAATCAATTGTGTTCTTTTTGGCGATGACATAAAATTATTCAATTCTACAGATAATTCTGTTGTTGTGCAAAATGAACTTAACTATGTGTCTGAATGGTCATCTATCTGGCAACTTCAATTTTTGATTAATAAATGCTCTTTCTGACATATTGGTAAAAATAATTAGAATCTCAAGTACAAGCTAGGTGGAATTGATCTAGCAAATGACGCTCACTTTGCTAAGGACCTAGGTGTACTTTTCTCTGATGATTTATGCTGAAAAGCTCATTGTAATATCATTGCTAAAAAGCATTAAGAGTTGTAAACTTAATTTTGTGAAGCTTTTTTTTCTGGAAATATTGTATTGCTAATTAGAGTTTACAAAACTTATGCTAGAGAATTTTAGAGTATTGTTCAAATGTTTGGAATCACCACCATATATCATCAGTACAATCGAGTGGATTCAGAGGTACTTCATGAGAAAAGTCTTGCATTCTTCTGTACACAAAATTCCTTATTCTACTTGGCTTGAAATTCTCAGTTTAGATAACTTAGAACTGTGTCACTTGCAGTCAGACCTGGGTATTGCATACAAATCTATACATAGTAATGTTTTACCTGTAAATTACTTTTTCTGTTTTAATTGCAATAATATGTGCATGTAAACATATTATTTAAACTCAATGTAAATTCTTCTAAACTTGACTGTTAAAAATATGATTTCTGCAATAGAGTCATCAACATCTGGAATGCCCTATTTGATTCAGTTGTCTCAGCTACAAATTTTCACAGTTTCAGTGACAAATTGACTACTGTGGACCTTACTTCATATTTAAGTGGTCAGTAAAAGGGGCATGCATAAATACACCAATGTGCCTATCGTTCCTGTCATTGTATTTTTCTTCTCTTGTTCTTGTTCTTGTTTTTGTTTAACAAATTGCGATAAATAAATAAATAATGTCATTACTCATCAAGAAAGTAAAAACAAATAGAAGTTTTCAGAGAAGAACTCCAGCAAATAGGATAACAAATGCACTTTCTAGACATGGAAAACTCAGCTCCTAGAATTGGCTGCTATTTTGTTAATAAGAAAAGCTGAATGTATCTGTCTCTTTGCTAGACTTTTTCCAACCTGAAACTGTGCAGATAATCTTATTACAATTTTTAATTTCTACACAACATAGTTAGGCTATGATTGCAAAATTTTGTGCTTTTTAAATTACTTCTGTTGTTTTTATATCATCTTATATTTATGTAAACCACCATGTCTATCATAAGATAAACATCCTTAAACATTGTTTCTTATATAGTACCTAAATCTTAGAGATTATGATTTATGCATTAGAAATATGCTACGTATTTTATATCCAGATCTAAAGAGAACCTTTTTAAATCAAATGTGGAACTTTTCAAGAGGCATATGTTAATAATTCCACTCATATTCTTTAATTTACAAACTTGGTTTAGTTAGGCACTTTGACAGTTAGGAACTGCGAATACTCCAAAATGATTGCTGCAGTATCATTTATTAAAGGTTAGTAAAGCTTCTTAAACATCTTCTCTGAAAATTGCCATTGGACTCTCATTTCTTAACTAAGAGACATTTGAAATAATACAAACACATTGAAAATTATCTGTCATTCAATAATTTATATTACTAAATGGAGGAAATAAACCATTTAAAAAACAAAAAAATTGAATGTGGACTTACATAAAAAATTGCTGATGGATAATCTCACGTTTATCCAACCCAGTCTCCGATTTTCTCATCTGATTCATCAGTATTTTTAATCTAAGTTCCTTTTTTTGACATAGAAGTTCATCTGAGAACTGTCTCCATAATTCTTGAAATAGGGAATTATATTATGTAAAAGGGTCACACTGTACACCCTTTCTGTCAATTATAATAAGGCATTGTTTCCATAGATTTCATTCTCAGTGGAATCCTAGAATAGTCTTTCTTAAGATATTTTGGGCATAATGGCTAACCACATTGTAATTTGAACTGGCATCCTTCAATCTCAAGAGACTATGGTATTGTGCTTTGAAACCGGTAACTGCCATTTCCCGTTTTGTTTCAATGCTGTATGCAAAGCTGGAGTGTCCTCTCGAGAGCACAAGGTCTGGGTAATTTAATATGGAGGATAAACTGTTACCCAGGCAGCAGATCCCTCTCTCCACATCACTGAAATAGTCTAATGGAACGGCAGAGCCGATTCGACTAGTTCCAGCTGCATTGCAGGAGTTACCAGAACATGTTTATACACAGTCACGAACTGCTTCCGGGACTCTGGCTCCAGATTTTGCCTCAAGATTGACTCCTGAAGCCTTTTCCAATAATAGATATAGCCACAAGGCAGTAGAGGTTTGAAATCAGAGTTTCCCTTCTCCTAGAATATGGTTCTACCATTTTATCTGACATTGGGGCATAAAGCCCTCTTCTGCCTTCAAAACTGTTGACCATCTTCTCCTGTAACCCTGGGAAGGGGCCCTTACAAGGTGCTACCAACTGGGTCAGCTGGACCAAAGTTTTTTAAGGAGGTATTACTCCTCTGGCACTCCTCCTCACTCCAGGACACCCAGCTCAGCTCCATTTGCAGTGTCGAATACAGTGTGATTTGAAGCTACAATATATCTTGAGAGCACCAAAATAGAGGAGACCATCACAGTATCTTCAAATAAAAATTGGATAAAGTAAGAGTGTAAATTATCTCAGAGTAAATAACTGAGGTGTGTAGTGCTACCTATGGTTGCAGATACTTGCATCTAATTATGTCTGAAATGCCACCAGTTGTCACTCTTGGTTTAATTTATAATAAAGTAAGATTTCTAGGGCTTCATTTGTACCTAGGCAACCTGTGTTTGTACTACAAGCATTCCTGCACAAACGAATCTGAACATGCACTGCCTCCATATATAGGAGATTGCCTAGTCAGCTTTCTTGTCAAACTAGAGGCTAATTAGTGTGTTTCCATTTTTCAGAAGACAAATAATAAAATTAGTATGCAATTGATATGAATTAGTTCTATTCATCTGAGCTGGGAAAAAATAGGCCAAGAAGAAATAACTAGACAAGAAAGGACAAAAGAACTGTTAAGAGAAAAACTACCATTGGCTGAACATCATGACCCCCAAATGGAATTCAAACAACTCAGTCAGTAATTAGGATCATCAATATACAACTATGTAACTAGAGAATTCTTTTCCACCTGTATCCTTTTGTAAGTACAGTATTTTTTTTAAGGTAATCATACATATTTTATTTATCATTTGCATATTGTCTAAGGGTTTAGTTTAGTCATTCTTAAAGAAATGCAAAATTCAGATTGATTGAATGCCACATGAAAAACAAACAAGAACAAAAATAGAAAAACTATTTCTATTTAAGAATGTAGTAATGTTACATTTTTAAAAAAATCCATTGATGCCAACAAAATATATCACTTGTCTTCATTTCAAGTTAATTAATAACAAAACAAGTTTTATAATGTATGTGTGTATGTTTAATAAAATGCTTCTCATATTCAAAAATTCTTTAAATGATAGATAAGTAAAATCAGAATATTAGTAACGTTATTAGAAGAAAAAAAATAAAGTAACAGTCAAACAGCTATCAGTACTAGTTTCAGCCTTAACTATGTTATATAAACCAAAGAAATGTATTTTAATGCTCCTAAATTCTAAATAATGAGAATTTCAAAGATTTAATTGCTAACTCAACATTTCATTTTTTAAGAAGGAAGAAAATTGGTCATTTCTATTTTAGGTTAATTAGAAGAATTACAGAGGCTGAGTATCAAGATTGACTTGCACTTTCACCTACATTCTGCTTCTGTTGCAGCTTGACAATGAAAAGGAGGGGAGTGGAATGGACTACAAGGGTGGGGGGAATGGCATCCAAGCATCCATCAATTCCTGTGAGGCATTGCTTCCATCTTACAGACATATCAAGCAGATATCCGAGGGTGACTGGAAGATTCCCATAACAAAATGAGCAGAAGTGATTGGTGGGCATAATGGACTGTGGATGGCCCATAAGGAAAAAGGGAATTAATTAAGCTTGTTTTTCCACAAGAAACCCACACCTGGTTTAGCTTCTTCTGTGCCAATGTGGTTTATTCAGTAAAGTATATACTCTTGATAAAATAAAGTTGCAAGTTTTTCTTTTTCTGGATTTACCAACTGACACACAAGATGAAGATTTACAATATTAATATTTTAACTGATTCTTGTCCCTCATAAAATATCCAGATAATTTCATAGTCTACAGGATTTCTTGTAGAAAGCAAAGACTGCTGTCAGGAGTCTTATTTACCTGATTTCTTGCTTAGTCAGGAAATAAAGTTGAGAAATCCTAAATCCAGAGGTTGGAAGTATCTTTTTAAATAATCTTGACACATTGCCAACTCCAGAATAAGATGCTTAATATTTTTTCAGACCAAGAGAAAATAGTATTTTGTGCTCATATACAAGGGTGGGATTCTACCGGTTCGCATTAGTTCTATAGAATCAGTTGTTAACGTCACCAGTAGTTCTAAGAACTGATAAAATGGATCTCTGTCTGGCCCTGGCCCTCTCCACCGCTCCTACAGGCCAAAAAAAATTTTTTTACTACACATGCACAACATTTTTTGCACATGTGCAACAATCCTTGCCTCATTCTCCCCCAGCTGCCCCACTCTTCACTGGCCCTGCCCCCCACCCCTCTCCGACACTCCTACACTCCAAAAACTGATATTTTTTGCTGCGCAAGCGCAACATTTTTTTATACATGTGTGACAATCCTTGCCTCATTCTCCCCCACCTGCCCTTCCCCCTACTTATAGCACATGTTCTATAGTGTCAGGAACTCTTAAAAAGAACTGAATATTACTTATCTCTGTTCCTCGCCTGCTTTCTTCGCTTGCCACTGCCTTCATCAGTCAACTTACAACAACAATTGAGTCCAAACCACTACATTGTTGATTTTTTTTTTTTTGCAGTATAGTGCCAAGATGAAAAGGCAAATGAGTTTGTCTGCTTTCTTTGGCAAGAAAACAAAATGAGATCCAAAAGAGTCACAATCATAACCATTGGAGTCTGAGGATAGCGATGCCAGCACATCACCCACACCATAACGAGAGGAAATAGCTAGCACATCATCCACACCATGATCAGAGGAAAAAGCCATCCACATCACAACCAGAGGAAAGAGCCAGCACATCACCAGGTACTGGAAGAATTGAATCAAACATTGAAGAGAAACTTCCTGACTGCTGGACACTGCAGCAGTACAACAATTTTAGGGAAAAATATGAGGGACTGGACATTTCCCAGAAAAACTTAGGTTGCAAGCATTGCAGAAGATTTGAAATTTTGAGCAAAGAAAAAAGTGTCCACAGAGCTAAAGAGTGGAAGAATTACCAAATTGAACCATCAGGAAAGAGTAAAGAAATCCAACATGTTCTGTATAACTTGGAAGGTTCCAAAAGTCTTTTCTGATTGGCCAGAAAGGCCAGTAATGGATTGGTTCATTAGGAACCAATCCAAGGAGCCGCTCAAAGATGGAAAAGTTAAAACAATGTCATTGGCTACAAGCTGGCAGGCAAGCCTCTATAAAAAGGGCTGCCGCGGCTTGAACCAGTGTTCTGTTACTGTTTGCTATTAACTAATAAAGAGTTATTTGTTGGAACCCGGTCTACCATGTATCTTTTCCAGACAGAACACTGGTGACGAAGGTGGGATCGTCCTAAAGCGGAGACCGAGCATGCAGATAGAAAACAACCACGCTAGACAAAATGGCTGGTAGCAACGCGCCGCCCGCACCTTTTAACCCCAATGAAGAAGATTGGGAGTCTATAATCGACTTGCTTCCTGATGTTTCTGGAGAGCAACAAAATGGAGGAAATTCGGATCAGCGAAAGAGGGCTGTCTTCCTAACACACGTGGGCCAGCCATGTTCAAAATGGCAAAGCATTGGCAAAGCCCAGAGACGTGAAACAGATACCTGGTCTGAACTTAACTGAATGCTAAAGGCTCACTACGCGCCGGTTGTCTCAAATCTTATTAACAGACAGCGAGTTTTATAAAAAAGACCAGAGGGAAGACAAGACCATTGCGGATTTTGTGGCAGCTCTCCGCCATCTGGGAGGAGCCTGCGAGTTCCAGAATATGGATGAAGCCATGCGAGATCGTGTCATGTTAGGTCTAAGGGGCTCTACTTTACAAAGCAAACTATTAACAAACCTAACATAACTGTGGCAGAAGCAATCGTGGAAGCCACCGCCGCAGAAGCCGCAAAGAAATCAGCGGCCACAATGAAACTGATGAATGCCAATACTGACACGACGACCCTACCCAGAGGAAAGAAGCAAGCTGCCACAACCCACACACCACAAAAGACCTAGATGAGTCATCAGAAATGGAAGAAGATGACGATGAGGTCCATCGCCTGTACACGAACCCAAAAAGGTGCGAAAGAAGAAGAAATTGGCGGGAATGCACTGGCTGCGGAGAAAAACCACCCCGAGCCGAGTGTAGGTTTCTTGATGCCATCTGTCGGGCTTGCAAGAAGAGAGGACACATCGAAAGAGTCTGCCGCAATCGTAAGAACAGCAGTCCTAGCAGACATGGTAATCCCCACAAAGAACTGACCCGAGGCAAGCCGATAGAAAATGGAGCACAGCAAGGGAACCAGCAACCAAGAAAAAACTCACCAGACTGTCACCATCAGAAGCACACAGACGGAAAGCGGGAGAAAAGTCAAAATTGTAGTGACCATTGAAGGAAGCCCTTGTGAAATGGAGTCAACTCAGGATCTTTCCTATCAATGATGTCTTGGAATACAATCAGGTGGTTGGTTCCAAACATAAAACAAAAAGAATTCAAGAACACAAAATTATTTCTCAAAGACTACCAGGGAAATAGAATTCCCGTGGTAGGTCTAGGACATTTCAAAGTCACTTACAAACAACACGCCGAAGTCCTGCTGCTGACTATAGTTGACCGAGACCGTCCCAGCCTCCTGGGCATCGAATGGTTTGCACCATTGGGCATCGGAATGACCAGAGTAAGCTGAATAGCCGCAAATGATTGGGAGAGAACTTGCTACACAAATTCCAGGACGTCTTCTACAGCACTCTAGGCAGGTACCGCGGGGAACCCCAATTTTCTTTAGCTTAGATCCCAGATAGCACCAAGAAGTTTAAAGCCAGACGAGTCCTCTTTGCATTAAAGCCCAAAATAGATGAGCAATAAACAAATTGATTGCACAAGGGGTCATAGAACCAATTGCCCATGCTAGGTGGAGACACCAATAGTAACACCTGTAAAATCTGACGGGTCTGTGTGCATCTGCGGAGACTCAAAGCTACCCTGAACCATGCGCTGCAGCAGAGCGCATACCCGGTACCAGTCATGCAGCGCTTACTGCATTCATTGGGGGAGGAAAAAAATTTGTGAAACTCGATTTGGCTCAGGCATATCAGCAGCTTTCAGTAGACCCATAATGGCCGAGGCATAAACAATAGTAATGCATAGAGGGGCATTCAAATGTAACAGGCTTCAATTCGGAGTAAGCGTTGCCCCAGGCATTTTCCAAAGCTTCATGGAACGCCTATTAAACGGGATAAAAGGAGTCATTCCATACTTTGATGACGTCCTAATTTCAGCAAAAAAACATGACCCAATTAGAAGCAAGACTAAGAGATGTGCTATCCAAATTTAGAGAATCCGGCCTAAAAGTAAAAAAGGAAATTTGCTGCCTGGCTACCGACCATGTCAAATTTTTAGGGTATTTAATTGACGAACAGGTATTCACCCAACAGACAAAAAAGTCAAAGTAATTAAAGACGCGCCCAGGCCAAAAAAATAAACAGACTTACACGCATTCTTGGGTCGATCAAATTTTGTAACGTATTCCTCCCCCACAAGCAACGATAGCAGAACCATTACACCGTTTGCTGGATAAAAAAAACTGTCTGGACTTGGGGTCATAAAGAACAAAAGCATTCAAAGCATAAAAGACTTATTAACCAGAGACACCATTCTTATTCAGTTTAGTAATACACTTCCATTGACGGTCACCTGTGACGCCTCACCTGTTGGAGTTGGTGCCATCCTGAGCCACCAATTACCTGACGGGAGAGAGGCAACCCGTCGCCTTTTACTCGAAAATGCTTTCCAAAGTGGAACGCAACTATAGCCAGCTAGACAGGTGGCCCTAGCAATCGTCGCCAGAGTAAACGTTTTCATGAAATACCTCTATGGGAGGACATTTTCCCATTGTGACTGACCATAAACCGTTACTGCGGATTTTGGTGGGGAACAAACCCACACTGAACATTCTATCCCCACGGATGACTAGGTGGTCAGAATTCCTGGCCGCCTTATTCATATACCTTGCTGCATCGACCCGGGAAATAAATCAACCCATGCAGACACGCTTTAAGCCGAGCACCATTACCAACCATAGAGGACGACCTGGCTCCACACCACCGCCACCCCTACAAGTGGAGACCTGCCCTGAACTCCCATTGTCTACCAAATGTCGCCAGAGCCATGGCGAAAGACCCAGTGACTGCCCGCGTTTTGACTTGGGTAGGTAAAGGCTGGCCAGAAAGCCAAAAGACTGAAGGTTTTAAACCTTTTCGGACCAGACAGACTGAACTGTCAATACAAAGGGGTATTTATTGTGGGGAAATTGGTGGTAATTCCATCCAGACTGCAGGAAGAGGTGTTGGGTATGCTACATGAGGGCCACCCAAGCATAGTAAAAATGAAAAAAACCTGGCCAGGAGCTATGTCTGGTGGCCTGGTAATAGACAAGGATATTGAAAGCTGGGTTGCAACATGCCACAAAGTGCCAGAGAGTTAGACCCCACAACACCACAAGCGCCCATATGGGACTGGGAGACCCCACGAGGCCCTTGGTCTCAAATCCATATTGATTTTGCAGGACCAAACTGGGCAATATGCTCTTAATAGTCGTAGGCATATTCAAATTGGTTGGAGGTTATAGTAATGTCATCCACAACAACCGACGCTGTTATAAAACAGCTAAACAAATCGTTTGCAACTCATGGTTTACCTGATGTATTGTATACACAACAGTCCACAACTAACGGCTATACACCCGAAACAGTACTTAGCATCCCTGGGTATACGCCATGCACTAAACCACGCTGGCCCACCCGGCGGCGAATGGTAGGGCCAAACAAATGGTCAAGTTTACCAAAGAAGGCCTAGAAAAAATGGACCGTGGGGATGTACAAGACAAGCTGAACCGCTTACTTACACTACAACACATCACTCCCAGTAGTACAACAAAACAGAGTCCGCGGCAGAATTGTTAATGGGGAGGAAACTCAGATCCCATTATAGATAGACTGCACCAAATTACACTTGTGAGAAACCCCCCGACTCGTCCAGCCCGATACCACACTTTTGAAATCAGTGACCCAGTCTATGCAAAGAATTTTACCAGGGACCCTCTCGGCTTCCAGCCATTATCACAACAAATAACAGGCCCTGGTCCTACTGACTACCCATGGACGATGGAAAAAATGGAAGCGGCACATAGACCAGCTTCGTTCCCGAAAACATTGAGCGTAAAATGACCATGCAACCTCAAATAATAAAAATTGACAGAAAAACAAATCAAGAAGGGGGGGGGAAACACAAACAAATAAAAAGGGTGTGAAAATGAACCATTGAAATTAAAGCTAGAACATCTAACCAACCAAAAAGAGCACTTACGGTTAGATGAAACCATCGGAGGTAGTCCCAAGCGAAAGGAAAACCATCCTGGAAGGGGCCAGCCAGGCCAGCCTCAACCAGCCCGTTTGAACCCAGGAGGGAGCCGGCAAAACCACAGGTCTGAGCAATTCAAGTGGTAGCACAATACTGACTCACCCTTCCAGGCGGTTCCATGGAGACGAGCCGGAGAGACAGTGATCCCGACCGAACTGCTTGAAATCCTAGGCGAGAATGAGCCATGCAGGTCAACTAGTACCCAGAAGAAGCCCACCACCTACCTGCGTGACTACATCACTCACGTAGGACTGAACTAAAGGAGGAGGGGTGTTCTGTATAACTTGGAAGGTTCCAGTAGTCTTTTCTGATTGTCCAGAAAGGCCAGTAATGGATTGGTTCATTAGGAACCAATCCAAGGAGCCGCTCAAAGGCAGCAAAGTTAAAACAATGTCATTGCCTACAAGCTGGCAGGCACCTCTATAAAAAGGGCTGCCGCGGCTTGAGCCAATGTTCCGTTACTGTTTGCTGTTAACTAATAAAGAGTTATTTGTTGGAACCTGGTCTACCCGCACGTCTTTTTCCGGATGGAACACAACAAAATTCCCCAGAAAGAAATTGGAGGAACATTTCTCATCTCAGGCCACAACATCTATACAGAGAAGTGGAAGCAATATGAGCAGGATGATCAATAAAAATTCTAAATTATTTGGAGTCAGATTATTGGAACATTGAAGAAGTGGTGTTCCATGGAGAGCAGCTGAAGACAATTGGCTGCATTTGGTGAAATTTTCAATTATGAAATCAGTATTAATGCTTATGTGATTTCAAGAAAAATGTACTAAAAGATTATAAAAATTATGCAATTCCTTGCAGCATTAAAAAAGCTAGAGATATTATTAAAACATATTGCAGTCAGTTCAGCAGAGGTGGAAAGGGCTTCTTGCAGATGAACATAATATGTTCAGAGGGCAGAAGTCACCTTACGTTTCCAATATTACAAACCTCCTGACCATCATCTAATTGGCTTACCTGTGCAAGAATGAGACCCTGTTCCATAGTAAAGAAGTAGTTACAGGGGTATCATCACACAGCTGATGATACTTGTGTTAAACACAAGAAAACTATAACTCGGGATGATAATAGAAAAGCAATTTGGGAGTACTTTAAATAAGTTTTTATTGGTTTTTTGTAAAATTTTGGTTTTGTAATAGTTTTTGATTAATATTTTAAAATGTAACAATATAGTTTTGTGTACCTTTTTATTATTTAAGCATTAAAGATGTGACATAATATGACATAAACCTTTTGTTTTGGTATATAGTCATTAGGGCAAAGAAGTGACATTGAGTTGGCCTCGCCCAATATTTTCTTATCACACCAAACAATTTTCAGTTATAGGATACTCTTGGTATCTATATCTATATCTACTCTTGGTATCTATATTAGGACAAGATTAACACAACTATCAAAGTTTCTAGTTTGTAATTATTCTAGATTTATGTCATACTAGCATTTTGTTCCAGCTGACTGGCTTCAGTATTTTTGTTTTGTAAAGCTTTTTAAATGAAAGCAGCTGTAGTGGGGAGCATCTTGATTTTAAAAAACAAACCAGGTTTGTGTCCAAAGATAAATCACCTGATTTCTGAGAACCAACAAAAGAAGGGGGGAAAACCCACTTCACCACTATCTTGCAGTGGATATTTTGGGCTCAGTTGTGGTCATAAGTTGATGATTACTTGTGTAATATTGTAATGCTAAACAATGTTTGGACGTTTGTTAACCTAGACCAAAAGTAGAATGACTAGCAGATGAGGATAAATATCTGCTTGCACACATCTTTTGAAGAAATGGAAGGAATATCATATATTTTACCTACTCTTTTCAATGGTGATAGCACTAAGTACAATACTTGTGTGGTTTCTTCTTTCACACCTTGAAAGTTCCTTTTCCATAGCGAATTGTATAGTTTCAGACATATGGAGAATACATATTTAGTATGCATAACATGCAAAAGTGAATCTGAGTAATTATAAAGAGAAATGAGATGTTATAAAAACTGAAGTATCCCTCACCCCAAATTTCAAAGAGAAAAATACCCAGAAGAACCCTTCTTAATAGCCAGAAAAAAGGGCACAAAAGAAGAATACAAGTAATCACCAACTTATTACCAAAATTGAACACAAGTTTTCTGTTGCTAAGCAACAGTTTGATCTAACAACCATAAGTCAATAATTTCAGTGGCAGTGTAACTTTGAATGGTCACTAAATGGAAGTAAGTTGAGGACTGTATTCCTCAATATATGGTATATATGTCCTGTATACCTGTATTCATGAAAAAGCAAGGGCTGCATTTTATTGTAGAATATAATACAATAAACAATACTTGATGCCAGATTTTCTATTATTTTTAAAGTTTTAATGTGTTTAGTTCTATAGTTTTCATATGATTACATATGTTGCTTTAACTTTTTATTGGGAACTGCTCAAAATAGATAATAGGTGGCTACAAATATGTTTAAAATAATGAAACAAATTGTAGAATAAAAAAGTTGAGACCTACAAAAATAATTAATCTAATCTGAATAAAATCTTATCTCTTTCCTTTCTGCGATAATTCTATGTAAAACTAAAGAATTGCAAGAACCATACAGTTTCTTATTTTTATTTATTTAAAACACTTGTATGGCACTCACCTTAGAATACAATTCTAGGCAACTGTAAGCAATTATATAACCTGCCCTCAAAAAAAAACAAATAATACAAGATAATATTAATTTAAATGGCAAATATTAGATAATTATGATCTGAAATGCTGTATTCATTATAACTCTAAACATTTATATGTAACAGACCATCAATGATTGGTTCATAATCAATTTAAGACAAAATAAATGTAATGGTTTTATCGCTATAATAAGGCATAGCATGTTCTCTGTCCTGACAAGACAAATAGCAATATCACAATTTAACAATAATTTTCACAAACAAAACTTAGTTTATTCTGATGAATATATTATTATTCATCAAAAAGTTAGCAGAAGAATAAGAAGAAAAAATGAAATGAAAACTAGTGAGAGATATATAATATTTTTCTGTCCTTCAAAATATCTTGTTATTTATATATATTTATATATATTTATATCTATATAATGCTTGAAAAACATATCAATAATTAGTGCCGGTGTAATCAAGGGAAAAAGCTTTGATAACTCAGGAATGGAAGATATACTAATACACCTCATTATCAAATTATATGATCTAATCTTCCCTCTAAACAAATTATATGAAAAAGTATGAACAGAAACAGCTTTACTTTCATTTGAAATTTAAAACTGTGAGGTGGAACTGATGAAAAGACCACCAAAAGATTCGTTGATCCAAGGAAAACAAGGTTTATTACGCGTCTGCNTCTGACACATCAGCACTTTATTACAATTCCCCATTGTTCTAACCTCATTCTGTTTTTTCTTTCTTGTGCACAAACTGGAACACTTCCTTATTTGGCAGAGCTACTGAGTTTGAGACACTTCCTTATTTAATTCAATGGGCCATCCAACATGACTTCGGTTCTGCTTACAAAACCATATATCAAGGGTGTGAATGAAAGACTTGAAAATGGAAAAGGCTGATTCCTGTCTTGGTAGAATGCCTCCATTGTGCCAATCATACTGAGTGAAACCAGGCCAAATGAACAAATGAACAAAGTTTCTATATTGAGAGAGGGGGGGAGGGAGAGGGAGGTGCATGTGTGTGTAATTTATTTTCATACTTCTCTGGAATTTTTTATGGCATTTGTTCAAATGTTTTCCAGAATTTCCAAATGGGCATTTTAGGATACTTAATATTTCCTTGATGGCTAGTGAGGGAGAGGATAATAAGTGGGATTTTTAAAAGTACAACTTCTTCCTACATGTTTTATAATTATTATATAATACACGAATAAACAGAATATCTATCAATTAAGTTTGGGAATATCAGGTATGATATAAAACCTTAAGGTTTTTTTATGGGGTAGAACAGGTCCCTATTTTAAAGAGTATAGCTTAGAAACCTCCAAATATATAATCGCAGGCTCTGAAGAGAAGGTCTTTTGTCCTTATTAATTAACAAAAGAATAATAAGCAGCAATACTGGATATTGCAAAACACAATTCACAGAAAGGATCCAGTCTCACTAATCAAGTAACACATGAGATTTCTGATTAACAGAGGTTTATTTTTATGGGGTCCACCTGCATCCAATAATTCTGACTCATGACTTATGTAGTCAAAACAGGAACTATATGTGAAGTATCCAATCAGTTACTCTTTAGGTACCAGCAAGACCTTCAGCAACTTCATCAAATCAAATTGTGCCTTTTTACTAGGGTTTTAGATTGTTATTTAAAAAATATATATATTTTTCTAATTCATCCATTCTGCAAGTCTCTTAACATTTCACTCTCTCTTAAGAACATCACAAAAAAAATTTAAAACATTTTATACATCCCAGTATGGCAATCAGGAAAAGAGAAAAACATTATACATAATTAGATAATACTTCTAATATTGACCCAGGCATACAGGTTTCAGTTTACATTCCTAAAAATTATACTGGCAAGTTTGAATTCTTGAACTAAAACGAACAATAATGTTCCATGCACTTATACAGATCATCTCATAAAATCTTTTGCCTGTTTAAAACCCAGTTTGCCTTTATATCTAAGTGATATTTTAACAAGGTTCCATGAGGCTGCAATCAAACACCTATTTTTCTCAGATCAGTCCATATGTAAAATACAACATTAAAATATAATAGAGAAAAAAGTATTTCACACTCATTTTTACTCTTTGGTTTTGCTAGACCATTTAAATGCTAACTCCTTTCAGATGATTAAGATAACATTTGTCTAAAAGTAAAAAATCAAAAAGTATTTTGCAACTATATTCTCTTTCTTTCCTTAAGAGATTTGGGTAAATTCAAAGCACAGAAGAGTTATATCCAGAAAAGGCAGACTGGGATATTTTCTGACATATCATTGATAGCAAACCATTTTAGTGGTTTGCAGTACTATCTGCTTGGACTGGCTCAAGAAAAATATTACCTATTAATGTTTTTGATCCTTTCAGTTGTGCAGAAATTTAGAGATATTTCATAGCAATGCCTTACTTATCTATTCTGTTACTACTTAAGCCCCTGTCACACAGCACCAATGGATGGAAAGAGGATGTAAAATGGAGAGTAAACTTGCCATCCATTGGTTAATGCGATGCATCCGTTCTGTACTCACTGCATCCATTTTTCATACTCTGTATCCATCCAGCATCCGTCTACTGACATTTCATCCGCTCAAAAAGTTTTGAGCTGCACA